>VYZT01021997.1:0-14101 GCA_013400735.1 Pomatostomus ruficeps
CAGTCAAAGAAACATGATCCTTCACACTGTGTTGCAAACATCTAAACTGAACAGGAAGTCAGTCCACAAATATTTGACTCAAAAGTTGTTTGCTTCTAAAATACATGGGTATATAGTAAGTGCTGCACCTTGATAACCTTTTGTATCTAAGCATGGTTATATATTTTTCTATATTTTTTCCTTCAATAGTTACTATATAACCTCTTCAATATTCTGTATGTGCTCCAAAATTTAAATAATAAAAATATATATTTTTTTTCTTTTTTAATCAAATACTTTAAAAGAATCTTTTTTTTCTTTTAGTCATTAAGAAAAAAAAATGGCACATAAAAAACAGAATTGGAAAAATAAGATATTAATTAAATGTTAATAAAAATATGTTTTACTAATGACTTCACATGCAGATCTGTAGCTCCACCTACAGGAGGAGTAAAAAGCAGAGAAGGGAGATTAAAGTGTCTTAACACCTCTAAGTACTGGTTTTATATCAACATCTTTTTCTCCTTAGTTTGTGATAGATTGTGTAATGTTCCGTGTTCTGTGTAAAAAATAACACATAAATTCCAATGGGAAGATAAAGAAATCTTTCCCAGAAATTCTAACTATGATTTCTTAATTCTTAAATGTTCCTAAGGTTCTAAATTGTCTTAATTCTTGATTTTAATTAATACTTGATTCTTTGATATTTTTTGTAAGTGCTGCAAAATTGGATCTAAAATGTTATTTTAAAGTAAATTAAAAAGGTTTAAGTCAATAGCACTTTATCTATTGATTTTGAATTTTTTATATGACTTTGCCCTTTAGTCACTTTTAAAATGGCAAATTTAAGATGTTAAATATATACACTTGTTTTGACATAAAGATAAATTATCTTATTTCTGTAATCTATCTCAGCCTTAGACAGACACAGGGTAATTCCTGGGAGGCAGACACTGGGTCTTTGAGGCAACATTCAAGGTTCTGAAAGTCAGAACACAAATAACCTTGTTATGAGAAACAGTAATGGTCTCTGCCAATTTGTTAAATTGCATCTCTTTTCAACTCACATAACTTCATTGGCCCGGGTTAAGCTTGAAGTGGCTCTTCCCTCAAATTCTCATTTCTTCAGCACACTCAGGCAGCTAGTGACAGCTTTGTCTCTTTACAAAAAACACAAGGCTGAGTATCAATATATAGATTTAATATGAACCCCCTTTTTTTTTTAGTATCTTGGAGGTGTCAAAAATGAATTTGAATTGGAAAATAGACAGGATCAATCAACATATGACAGGTTTTGAAAGGATTCACACTTGTTTATTATGTTATTTAAAAAAAGCAAAAGGAAGAGTAGAGAAAAAAAAGCATATGAGATATGAGGAAAAACAGTTAGTTTAAAGATCAGTGTGTAGGACAGTGACCAGCTACTACTGAATGTAGTAGCTTGAAAATGATTATCTAATCTAAATCAGGTAATGATATAAAAAATAATTGCTAAGATTGTTTCATTATACTCTGCATGATCTTTGGCAATAGTATATTGTTTTCAGTACTTGTTTTTTAATACATTTAAGAATTAGCTTAACAATATGCAATACGGTACTGAGCACTGCAATTCTCCCATTGGCTCAGGGCACATCTAAGCTATTCAATTTTAATTTTTTGTTCCTCTTGTTCATGACAGATTTTTTCAGACTTCGACACAGTGGAAAGGCGAAAAGGACAGAAAGGGATAAAAGCAATTAACTTACTGAAATAAAATAATCAACTTAATACCAAGCAGCAAGGGATTCCTTATATAGCCATGGCATTACCAGGACCTGAGTGAGGAACTTCTAAGCTATCTGTTGCCACTCTGCCAAAACAGTGATTGCATTAAAGATGTATCCCAGATGCTTCATGCTCCATGGATGCAAAGCAGTCGTATGGAAGTGTGGAGCAACTGGGACAGACACATGAAATGAGATCTCTCAGAGTTTCTATATAAATTCCTGATCTAGTAATAGCACCAGGTGTAGAACAACTACAGCTGTTGTAATTAGTCCTAAATCTGAACCAGCTCTTTCATTTCCATTACTACCATGATTTCTTTATAATATTTCTCATTGCACTATACATAGGAATTACCACAGAGCCTGACCTGTAGAATAGTGCAAATCAAGAGAAGTACCAGGATACCAAAACCTGTGACTAGTGGATCTCAACAGCCAGTATGAACAATTACAGGGGAAAAGTCTAATAGTGGTGTGGGTGTCATGCACATGACACTTCTGCAATTTAAATATTACATGTTTGTCTGGTGGCTTTTGCAGGGACACTAGAAAACGCAATTTAGATTTAGAGACCTGAAGTATTAATTCCATGTTAACACACTTTTATCCGATATGACTCTTTTCAGCAGCAATACAATCACATTGGATCCAGCCAAAAGCCTAGATGCCGCTTAATTAATTTTCTGCTTCCATTTGAAGTTATTTACAAGAAGAAAAAAATCTAAAAATTGCAAGAAATATAAATATACATATACATAAACTTTTCTACATATATAAAAATACAAACATACATTTCAGAATACTTTAAATATGCCTTATAGAAAGATCTTACTATATGAGTACAATCATTCCAGAAGAAAAACGCTAGTATGTAGCTAGAACATGTAATTTGTATAAGCAAGTTTTGCATTGCAAAAGGCAGTACAATTAATTTATGCACAGAAAAGATACATAAATACTGTCATTTTCTTGCATATTTCTGTGAACAAAGAAAATTATTACCTGGGTCTAAAAATTATATATTTGAAGCAATTTACTAATTCAATTTAATATATTCTATTCTATACTTTATGATCCTTGATTCTAAAGAATATATCAGGTCCTAACAGTTTTTTGAGGTCTGCAAGGCATAGTCATTATGTATAGACTACATTGTGTTGATATTTCTAAAACTAACATAATCGCTAGCAGAATTTCCACTTTCCTCCAAACTTTACTAAAATTTCCTTTAATCCCTATTTTTCTGTATATCAAGCACTGTCCTACAGTTGGAGGACAGCTCGATGAAAAAAAACCATGTGCACAGGACTATAAAGAGAATGATGAAAAGGAGATGAAACAGAAATTATGTCGATCCCACAAATAAGGAAAAGACATGATATTACTGACTTGCACGTGTCATCCACCACAAACAGACTTCCCTTAAAATCAATTTACCACGCAATAGTAAATATCACACAAGGTTTTTATGTTACAGGTAGATACTTTTCTTTTTTGTTTTTCTTAAGTTTTCAAAAAAAGCTTTAAAATGTCAGTCTGTATGATCTATGGACAAATGTGGAAGGATTAGATTTGCACACAATCTCTTAAGGTACCTCATGAATTTTAGCATAATGATTCTATGTAGAAAATATTACTTTCTTAATGCACCTATATATGAATTTACCACAATTTTACTCTTCTTTCTATAGAAAATCTCAAAGTGGAGCTGAACTAATGAAGTGAGTGGAATTTGAAACACAAATTCCTCTGATGTCTCCTGGAAAAGTCATATTTTGAAGGGTGTTTCCCAGCCAGATACCCTTCCCTTCCTCAATCTAAGATAAGTCTAGAAGATTATTGACTTTTTGTTAAGAATACTTAAGTACTATAAATCAATGAATAAATATACTGATCCATATGTTATAAGCCATAAATATACTATTTTTTTCTGTCATTGACAGATACAATCTTTCTTTTGTATAATTCAATCTTTCTTCCCTAGAAAGGAGCATAATTTCTGGCAGGTTAAAATGTAAGATGTAAATTAGGAGTACTCCACAGCAGACCATGAAAAAACATATAACTAAAGACATAAACGATTCTTGAAAGTGTAAATAAAGGACAAAGGAAATTTAAGAAAGGACTGGTGGTATGGCTGGATTTTAAAATACAACATGGCAAAAAAAAACAAGTAAAGACTTTATTTTGTCACTTTTCTCCAGAGGATGGAATAAATCATGTACAAATCTTCTGAACATTAGCAGGAAGAAAATACTGGAATAAACAAATAAATTGAGAGCTGTACTTCATTAGGCCTAGGTACAGTTATTCACAAATTCTGCTGGAGCCTTGGAGTCATCTGGCTGAACTGTGAGCTCTAATGTAGTAGTTAAGAGAAAATGAAAAAGGCTGCAGGGTAGCAAATCTACTTATCCTAGGCTAGCTATGACCTCAAAATCATGAATAACAGCAGTCAAAAATGATTGCTTTTTTAAAAGGGAACGATATAGGAAAATATTAAAAACCAATTACTAATTTCTGCCTAATTTATGAACTGAAAGTGCAACAGGAATATCTTATACTAAGGAGGGCTAAAATATATATTTTAACATTGTGTGATGTAAAAATTATATAAAAATACAATAATTTTTTTTTGTTTTCGAAAGTTTTTGACAGTAAAACCTGAGACTGCTTACGAGAGAAGAGGAAGAGTTTTGTCATTGATTAAACCATGACTAATTGGAAAGAAAAAGCATAGAAATTTAGAACATGCAGGGCAAAGACACCTTGATGGGAGTAAGGAAGAAATACCTATGAGGCAAAGCAAACCATGATTTTACATGTGGCTATTGGGCATCCTTGGCTGTTCATTAGTGAGGGTGAGGTATCAGCAGAACAAAAAACATCCTTTATGGGAAACTT
The DNA here is from genome assembly GCA_013400735.1 of Pomatostomus ruficeps. Lineage (NCBI taxonomy): Eukaryota > Metazoa > Chordata > Aves > Passeriformes > Timaliidae > Pomatostomus > Pomatostomus ruficeps. The sequence goes on from VYZT01021997.1 coordinate 4,653, forward strand.
ACTTTGCAACTACCTGTTGCCTTGAGTTTTGAGTTTTGCAGTGTTTTCTTTCTGTAACATTTTCTCATACTCTTTTTCTGTAAACATGGCCATGGTTTCTTAGCAATTATCTATGCTCTTCCTATGTTTATAATTCCAGTATACTAGGTGGAGAAATATGATAGACAGATGCTTTGACCAAGTGGAATTGAGAGGTGTTGATTTCTACCTCCAATCCACGGTGATTTGTAAAAACATATAAATAAAGGCAGAGGGTTCTGCCCTCTCTCTTTCTTTCTGCCCTCTTCGTCTGTCGTCTCGGTGTGGTTCATTATTTGGCTCTCCTTGGGGCTCCTCGGCCTAGTTAGCCGGCCTGACCCAGTGCTACAACTACCCAGTATGATATTTCTTGCTGATGGAAAATGAGAGTGAAAAAAAATCTTATGAGGATGATCTGATCTAATACTGTATATTTTACTTTCACATTATTCAAAGGGAAATTATAATCATCTAATACAAGTCTTTGCTCTAAAATTTAAAAACGTAATAACTACCTCTCAATTTGAAACTTTAAGATATCTATAAAATAATTTAGTATCCATTCTAATGCAATGTTAGAATATTTAGTACCTATTTAAATTTAATATTAGAATATATGGACATAACTGTGACCAGTTTTATACATGTGTAAGGTTTAGAATCTTCTAAAATCTTTAAAAAATAGGTAACGGAATATTAGAAAGTGAAATAGGAGCATGAGGAGAAAACACTAGTATTAGATATATCAGTACAAGAAAAGTGTGTTACATGCAAATTTGGAGGTACATAATGTGATTTAGCATGTTGTTCCACAAATTTGACTCATACAGACTTATTTTAAAGCAATTAAAATTGTATATTTAGAAATCACATGGAAAAGAGATTCAATGACAAAAAGAGTCAGACGTGTCATAGGCCCTTGTCTTTGCCTCAGACTTAAATCTAAATGTTTTATTTGGTTAAGCATAGCCTGCACCTAATTAAAAGACAGATCCAGAGTTTCTTTGAGCACCTGATGGGGTGTAGAATTTATCATTGTTTCTCAGCATTTGTTCTACAGCTGATTTCATAATGAAAAATATGTACTGTATTTACACTTTGTGGCATTTTAGTGGCAATCTTCAGGAAGGCTATGAAGTGTTTCTCCACTAGAAAAAAAATTAGACATTTTCTCCAGTTTCCAAGCACTTATGGTCTTTTCTATAAATTTTGTACTCTTTGGCTTCATTTTATTCTCTGGGCATAAAGAGGTTATACAATATTCTTTTATCATTTTTATCTATACTATACATGTGAACAATTTAATCTCTGTTCTCCTAACCACCACTTATTTCTACATATAGCAAATAAAGATAAAAACCTTTTAAAATGCAATGTGGTCTTGTGTGTATGTGTGATAGTGACTTCCCTATTTTATGACCTTTTAATTATTTTGAGAATAAATATTTTCAAGGGTACAATCCCAATTTTGAAAGTGCTGCCTATGTATCTAATTTCTAAGCATACAGCTACTGAGGCAGGTGTACAAAAGCACTTACTTTTATCAGACAAACTTTAACATTCTCAAAGAAAGAATTCACATTTGTTTGACAAGACTTTATCTTCCAAAAACCTTCTGCTTTGAATTCTAGCAGTAATGTTCTGTACTCAAAGCTTTTGAAGTGTTATGTATAGAAACCCACCTCACCATTCTATTAACTTCTCTTTTACAACACAGGCCACGTTGCTTGGGGGGTTTTTTCTTTTTGGGTTTTTTTTTTTTTTTTTTTTTTTTTTTTTTTTTTTTTTTTTTAGTTTATTTTTTTTAGCTTTAATATTACATTCACTGCTTCCAGGAGTTTCTAGAGTATTCCAAGATTCTCCTAAAATGAATACAGTGTATGTCTACTTCTGAATTCTGTTCATCTGAATCAGCTGCTTTCAAATATTCATCATAAAAATACTGCTTAATGCTTTCCTTAGAAACTAATTGCTTGGAAAATACTTCACCATCATTATGAAGTACAAGTGCACTCTCCTACTTCTTTCCAGAAACAGAAATAAAATAGATATTGAACACTTTTTTTCTGTCACTACTAGCAATTTAGTTTTCTTAAAATTTTAATGGTGTCATTTATATATATATATAAGGAGATACCCCTTTTTTTCCTGTCTAATATAATGCAATATATATGTTATGTCCTTAGCTAAGCCAGAGATTGTTCCTTGGTCTCACTTCCACTATATTTCATAGCTTCTAGTTCATATCAAATTATATTTTCCTGCTTACATTTTACACTGTGATGTTATATATGTGTTTTTTCTAACTGGTGTCTATTGTCACCCAACAAAGTTGGGGGTTTAGAAGTTGCTTTTCTCAGTCATGGTACAGTGGCTATTTGGCTGGCTACTAAGATTCCTCTTCTTTAATTTCCCTTCCAGTCACAATCTCATACCTACTTACACTTTAATCTCCAAAGAACATAATTCAGACCATGTTTAACTTTGAGAAATTAACCCCTTTCAGGAACCAGTTCTCCACATTAAAGTTAAGCACCTTCCACTCTTTACCAACAGTAAGTATGAGTAACTTACAAGCACTGGTCCTATGGTAACCGTAAACTTTCATTATAATGGTTAATTCATCTTTATCTAGCCCAATAAAGTCCAAAGTGAAATGAGTGCATATAGAGTATCTAGTTATACATCTCCTAAATTTAATTCCCAAATAAAAATTCCATTTTTCTTAAGAATGAAAGAAGAGAATTTAAAAAAAAAAATTAAAGAAATCACATATTTTAGATTTAGAAGAGAAATATTTTAACCATCTTTTTCCTCCATAGCTATAAAAAATTGTCTATATATCAAATTTCAGTTAATGAAAATGAGCACGTGCAGAAATATTTGAAGACTAGGCAGTCTTCAAATGACTCCATGACCAAGGAAGAGTACTAGGATTTAAAAAATAATGTGGTTTTGAATATCCCCATTAAAGCATTATAGAATGTAGTTCTTCTTCTATGTGGCACCCTAGTAACTTCACTATGTATACGGGTCCTGGTTCTGCAAACAGTCCATTTTAGCTGCTTTTTTCTGCGCACAATGGAGCAATACAGACTACAAGTCTGAAAAACTTATTAGTTTCAGATCCAACAGTACTGAATGTAAAAAAAGTGTGTGATTTCATCCATTTATATGAAGCCAACGGGTACAATAACTTCAGAAAACTAACTAAAATAAACTAAAATGAAAATTACAACATCTATTTGAAAAGTGGTAGAAACCCAAACATTTTCTTTTCTATTTATAAATGTCAAATATCTATCATTGTATCAAAATTCCAGTTGTGAAATGTATTACTTCAGACAAGTAATTTTAATATTTAAGTTCTCTTTCAGACACCTTTGTTATAGATGAGCTTTCATCTTTAAATTTTGCTTGTTAACATAAGTCCTCACTATTACAGTGACAGATAGTTTCCATTGCAGCTTCTTGATTTCGTAAGTTCATAATCCTTTGCAGCCTTGGCGATGACTTTTTCTAAGAGGGATTTTTTTTTTTCTGAAGTGGGTATAGTTTTCTAAGGCACTCAGTAGGGACATTGCAATTCCAGTATGGGTTCTAGAAGAGGTTCCAAAACCATGTAAGAGCAGACAGACTGGACCAAAGCTAAAACATCTCTCACTCAACACCCCTCCTTTGTCAAAAAACTGTTGACCATGTAAGGTGAACTCTAAGCATAGACAAGCATATAATGATTATTTGCTTGAAAACTCAACATCTGGCACTACATGGGTAAAAACAGAGCTTGGGTCAAAGGTGTTGTCTATGTTTTTACACCCTTCACTGTATTTTCCCCTAAGAACATTTAAGCCCAGTTAAATTGTCAGCATTCATATTATATATATTTTTTAATATATATTCAAATTGAAACGTATGTCTTTCGCTTTTGATTATTTCCCTATTCCAGAGAATTAGAAAGGTTGTCTTCATCTTTCCTTAGATGTTAACATCAATTAATCTTCTGAGGTGCCCTGCTTAACAGAGTATGTATTTTTATATATAGGGTATGACTCCTTATATGTCTTTGCCAACAACACGACAGTAGGACTGAGGGCACCCTCAGCAGGTTTGCTGCCAACACCAAGCCATGTGGTGCAGTCAGCACACTGCAGGGAAGGGATGCGTTAGGGGCACCTGGACAGGCTCGAGATGTGGGACTGGACAAACCTCAGGAAGTTCAACAAGGCCAAGTGCAAGGCCTTGGTTTGAGGTTTGCCACACCCACATGCAAGGCCGTGCATGTGGGTGTGGGCAATGCCAAGCATTAATACAGGCTGGACAGGGAATAGATTGAGAGCAGCCCTGAGAAGGACTTGGGGATGTGAGTGGATGAGAAGATTGACATGACCCAGCAAATGTGCACTTGCAGCCCAGAAAGCCAAACGTGTTCTGGGTTGTATCAAGAGGAGCATGGTCAACAGACCAAGGGAGGGGATTCTGCCCCTCTACTCTGCTCTCATGAGACACCACCTGGAATGCTGCATCCAGCTCTCTGGGATCCCACATAAGAAAGACATGGACCTGTTAGAGTGAGTCCACAGGAGGCCACCAAGATGGTTAGAGGAACAGAGCACCTCTCCTGTGAGGACAGGCTGAGAGTTGGGGTTGTTCAGCCTGGAGGAGAGAAGGTTCCAGGGACACCTTATAGCAGCCTTCCAGTACCTAAAGAGGGCCTGCAAGGGAGAGGGATAAGGACTTTTTACAACGGCATGTAGTTTTAGGACAAGAGGGAATGGCTTTAAACAGAAAGAGGGCAGGTTTAGATTAGGCATTAGGAAGAAGTTCTTTACTGTGACGATAGCGAGGCACTGGAACAGGTTGCCCAGAGAAGCTGCAGCTGTCTTGTTCCTGAAAGGCTTCAAGGCCAGGTTGGATGGGGCTTCGAGCAACCTGGTCTAGTGGAAGGTGTCCCTATCCATGGCAGGGCTGGGGATGGAAATAAATGGTCTTTAAGGTTTGTTCCAACCCAAACCACTCCATAATTCTAAGATACCTCTATGATACCTCAAAGAGGATCAGCAGAACCTTTGTAATCCAATGCACAGCAGTTTCAACTTCAGGACTTCAGACATGTTTTGCAGAAGTAGGCCACCCATCAACATGCTCATAAACTCACCAGTTTGGAAGCCTTTTTTGTTCCAAAAAACTAGCTCTGACCTGGGCAGCAGTATTTTCTGGATAAATGCCAGAGGATTATGACAATTACAATATATTGTTTCAGTGAGTGATATTCAAACATCCTCAAAATATACAAAAAAGTACACTTTTCAGCTTCCTTTGTGACATACATAAAAAATTTCCAGTGCATCTGACACAGATAAGAAGCTCTTTCTGGCTGCTGAAGGACACTGGTGACACATGGGACCATATGTGAATATTTTAGAATTACAACAATAATAGTGGCCCATGTGATATCCCTATCTTTCATAGAACGACTCATAGAATATATCAAGCGAGAAGTGACCCATCAGGATAATCAAGTCCAACTTCCTGCTCCTAGCAGGATTGCCTAAACCTAAACCATATGACTTATGAGCGTCATCAAGACGCTCCTTGAACTCTGGCATGGTTGGTGCTGTGACCACTTCCTGGGGAAGTTTGTTCCAGTGATGACCATGGTCGCAGGAAAAAAACCTTTTCCTAATGTCCAATCTGAACTTCCCCCAACACAACTTCACTCCATTTGCTTGTGTCCTATTGCTTGTCAACAGAGAGAAATCAGCACCTCCGTCTCTCTCCACTGTGTCCCCTTAGAAGTTGTAGACTGCGATGAGGTCAGAAGTTGAAGATCTTCATAGTCACCAGAACAGAAACAGACAATTCCCAATACCAAAGGCAGCTGCTCTTTTTTATATAGAAGCCATTGACCTGACCAGTGACTATATTTTTCCTTAGAAGAAATCATTTTCCCCTAACCAAACAGGGCAAGTTTGTATGAGTTCAGACCCTGAACTCATTATACAAATGTATTCATATCACCTCAACTTAAAGGTGTAATTCACAAGGAAGCAAATCATCTTCTTCCAAGAAAGCAGCCTGAGACTACCGATCTTTTCTTAAAGGGCTACAGATTTTCTTGCTTTTATCCAGTTGGTATGATGTTTTTTCCCTATTACATATCTGTTTATTGGCATCTATTTTTTTAAAAATATAAAACATTAGCACACATCTGATCAATTTTATATATTCAGCTTTGTTTATATAAACCAGAGAACAGTCCAAAGACTGAATTCTCTAGTAACCCTTGAACAGGGTAAGGTAAATGCCATGCATTGATTATTGGGTCTGAAAAAGGGAGAATTCCTACCTTTTCTTGACTTTGAAATGCTCACAGTAGTAGCGTATTTCAAATTCTGGCTAGCTGAAAAACTTAATCATTAAATCTTTATAAGACTGTAATAATTAGATTTCATAATAAGATTTCATAACATATTAAATGTAATCTATCCATAAATTTAAGATGCAGTCATGTAGAATTCTTGAGTCTTTGTAACATGTCAGCATCTGATTTTTGACAGAATTTTAAAGCTCAAACTGCCTGATATATTCTTGCTAGTTTACTCACAGCTTTGCCTGACATATTTATAAATTGTGATCAAAAGCTTTTCAGCTACCTGAAAAGAAATTTAAAAAGGAGTGGAAACTTGCTTGTTCAGATGTGGAAGAAAAATCCATCTTTTTTGTAAAAAGCCTCCTACACAGATAAAATGGCCAAGGGCAAAAAAAATGCTTGTTTTGGAGAAACTCCTTACTGACTAGCTGTCTCCCTTGATATTTAATGAGAATTTGCTCAGATTTGACTGATTTGAAAATATGAACACATCAATTTAATTTTCTGCTAAGATCATCAGGTGGATTTCTGAAATACAACATACTGCATGAGATGTGTATCAGCAGCCACATGCAATGTTAGCAGCTCCTTAAGCCCTTAGAAGTACAATTTAAAGAGTCCAGACAAAAACCAGGCCATTATATGAAGAAAGCTATTTTTAAGGTTGTATTGGTGTGTATGGGTGGCAGTGGGGGCTGCTTTTGTTTATTTTTTTTTAGCAGTCTCAATTTGAAGCCCTTTAAAACTCCAAAATGCCAAATGTGAGATCACAGGGATTTAAGTGATGAAAGAAACCAATGAAGGCAAGTAAACAACATGGATAAAATTTTAGCAAACAAAGCTTTGTCTCCCTTTTTCCTTTCTGTTTTTATTCCTTTTTATGCCTGCTTTTCTTAACTCTAGTTATTTATTCCTATCCATCTTACATATTTTTCAGCTATGTTTCCAGAACACAGAATAATATTCTGCTTGCATAATTCCAGTGAACATTCAATATATTAAGTAGCCACCAAAATTGATTATTAGCTTGACTTAGTCAATTCAAAGTTCTTTTAAGGTATATCCAGCAGCCTAATGAATTAATTTCAGAAGCAGATATAATGTGCTAGTATAGGATCAGGCTTGTTATGGGTTTAATGCTTCCTTTTCTTAGAATCTACATAAAAATGAAAGTGTCTTGGTTTACTCATAATGAAAGTGCTTTTTAAGACCTGTGAAAGAACTAAAATTTCACCTAGTGTAATACAGTGTAAGTGTCAGACTAAATTTAACTGGCATCACTCAGTGTCTTCTCACTGACACGGACAACTGTCATTATAGGCCCATCATTAATAAAATAGCATCTTCATTAACCTCCCATATTTTGAAAATGTAGTAGTTTATTCCAGTCAAAGATACTCTGTACCCTTCTGAACAAATACTTGCCGAGCACAGTTTACAGAATAAAATAACAGACAACTTTTAAATATTGCTCACTAAACATTACCTTGCATTCTTTCAGGCATGGAACGCATCTGTCATTTGCATTTCATTGACCTTGAAGCTTACTGGTTAGAGATGAAACTTCACCTATTCAAAGCAACCTGTTTAAAATATTCAAATAGATTTTTTTAAAGTGCATTTCACTTTTTAATTTCCTACTGTTCTTCTTCCATTGAGAAAGCACTGTCTGAACCCAAAGGGATTTCCACATCTAGCTTTCATGCTTTTTGTTGCTATATGGCAGTGACCGTTAGATTGGCAAATAGAATAATTGCCTTTGAGAGATTTCTTTAAGGATGTTAAGAGCATGAACTTCGTTCTTTTTAAGTAGCTTCTTAAATAAATGCTTCAAAACAAAGTCAACTATTGATCCAGTTCTTTGAATAAAAAGTTGTCCCCATTTGACAATAGGATTTGCTATTGAAGACAAAATGTACATTAATCTTTCTAGTTTATTGTCTTCAGTTGACAAAGGTAGAATTAGAGAGTTGCAGCACAAAGAAAGATCTGTACCGTCTGTTTGAAATGACGAATCTACATAAATTCATTGACTGACTTAGGATAAAAGCAATCTTTACATCTCTGTCTTGTCACCTGAACAGAAATAGGGGTATAATTTATGCTTTATTTCCTAGTAATATTATTGAATAGCTATTTATTTTCTAAGCACATTTTTCATTTCTTTGTTTGTTTATTGTAGCGATGGTTTGATGGTGTTTTTTTTGGTTTTTTTTGTTTTTTTTCCTGGAAGTGAAAAAGAATATTCAGAATGTCTATTTACTGCCAGAGGAGCAGGGTGGCAATTTTATCCAGCAAAACTCAACCAACCAGATAACATTCCCTTCCCCTCCCCCCCCCTTCCCAAACATTTTGAAGAGTTTGTACCAACTTCACAGATTTTACACTTCCGTCGTCTACCACTGGGACATCTCATTTGAACCCTAATTGCTAAAGGGAGAGGGATGTAAGAGAAGGCAAGAATGTCAATATTCTGTCTGTCACGTGTGTGTATAGCAGTATAAAAACAGCCACTGTGGGACAGTAACATTTTTTCCACTGTCAGCTGCAACGATAATCTGAGCTAGGACGGATACTGTAGGAGCAGTGAAAGGAATCCTTCATGGAGTCTTACCTCCCCAGCTTTTAACTTACGTTCCCTTTCCTTACAGTAACCATGGCGGCGTACTTGGCCCTAAGGAATGGACAGGTGAGACCTACTGTGTTGCTCGAGTTGCACGTGGATTTAGGGGACGGGGGAGAAAAGGGGTAACAAACCAGCAAACAAAGGTTCAGCATCTGATAAGATAGAGGCAAAATAAAGCTTTCTGCGCTGATTACGCATAAGCTTGAGCAAAAGGGAAAAGCCCTGCACACGAAGTACGTTGCGGCTAGCGAGCCCAGGGTCTCCTTAAAAGCAAGCTCCGTGCAACGTTACCGGAGACACACGTATGTAACCACACATACAGGGACACTCAGACCCCTGGCTCTGCCAGTATATGCACACGGCGAGCGCGGCATCCCCGCCTGCGCCCCCGCTCCCGCCCGGGGCTGCCGGGCGCACGTTCCCGGCGCCGCC
>VYZT01021997.1:14363-57371 GCA_013400735.1 Pomatostomus ruficeps
GGGGGAGGGATAGGGGAAGTGAAAGGAAAGGGGGAGTGTGTAAAAGAGGAGGAGGGGAGGGAGGGGGGCAAACCAAATAAATAAATAACCTCCGCACCAATAAGAGAGGCAGCGGCTGCCGAGAAGGCTGGAATCGGATGGGAGAGGTCCTACTTGGGCTCTATTTGTTTGTTTGTGACTGGAGCTGCAAAGTTCAGAGCCAAACGTGTTGCTTTCCGGCGGCGGCGACCGCCCCGCTTCACCTGCTCCGCTGACGGGTGCCTGCCCGGGGCGGCCCCGCCGCTCTGCGGGCCCTCCGCCCGGCATCCTGCCTGCCGCTGGGGCCACGGACGGCAGAGGAGCGCGGGGTTGTCTCTCGCCTGCTCGCCTTTCCCTCCGCGCCTGCCGGAGGGCAACGGACAGGTGAGTGCTTCTTTGCCGCACTTCTGCCCAGCCCGGCGCGGAGGGTGCCTCCGGTCCGGAGTCACCTGTCACTGCAGGAGCTGCTCATTTATCAAACTTTGCCTCCTGTCGGCTCCCGCACCCTCTGTCTTGCCTTTTGCGGAAGGGCGAGCGCTCGGGGTTAATTGGTTTTGCGCAGAGGGAAGCCACGGGGGGCGGGAAAGGGGGAGTCCCACTGTGCAAAGCACAGCTCGCTCGCCTCTGCTGCCGCTCGGGGCCGCAGCCCAGAGCCCCTCTCCCCACGCGAGTTCGCGGCGCGGAGGCGGCGCGGGCGCCCGGCGGAGCGAAGTTGGTTTCTGCCCTGCAGGGGACCCGCGGGGCCCGTGCAACAGGCACCGTCCTGCCGAGGGAGGGCGGAGGGGTGCCGCGCCCGCTGACGTGGGGCGCCCGGCGGCCGCGGGCAGACATGTGCCCTTTTAGGTAATTCCGCTTTGTTTCCAGCGGCTCCAGGGGTTTGCCTTGCGGGGAGCCTGTGCCATGCGGCTGCTCGTGAGAGCGGGACAGTAGCCCTCGGAGGCACGTCTCCTCTCAGGAAAGAGAGAAAGTTGCCGATGCTCAGGAGGAACGGATGCGGTGCTTCCGCCGGGCTTCGCGGAAGATGCGCGCTGGGGCGCCGGGTGGCTCTGCCCGCCCCGCGGAAGGCAGGGAGCGAGCGGGCGGGCGGGAGCTGCGGGGTGCGGGTGCCCGGCAGGTGGAGCCGTGGGGAGAGGCGGCGGCGACGATGGTTTCTCTCGGCTTAGGCGGTGTGGCGAGCGGAGCCCGTAGGCGCGGTGCGAAGCGGCCCGGTAGCCCCGATCCCGCTGCCCAGCGGCTGGAATGGGTCCTTCAGGTGGATGCGGCGGGCGGTGCGCGCCTTCCTGCGGGCACTGCAGGTGGACACGGTGCCCTGCGGCGTTAGCGTTGTCCCTGGTCACACGCGTATTTTTTCCACCGTTGATCGTCATTCTGTTTGTCACTGTGTACTGGAAAATGATCAGATTCGAGGGGTAGTCTGTCTTAATTATCCTGTATAAATGTATAAAAGCGTAATTGCTAAAATTATTCAATAGTGGTTAACAATTAAAAGATTATCCCGGTACTCTGCAGCTAGCAAGGAACAGACTGTACTAATTGGATAGTTAATGACATTTAAATGGACAGGTTTGCTTAAAATAGGCAGCTCCACTCTTCCAGGGAGCTGAATAGAGTGCTAGAATGATTAATAATTATATTACAGTGATGGTAACACTTCTGAAAGAGCTTAAGGTGTTAGCTTGACCAGCAGCACTAGGACAGCCTTTGCCCAGTTTTAGAGCATTGGTTAAGAGAACGCTGGATTTTCACCACTTTTCCTTTAATAGGTAGATATAGCTAAATGGTGTAGAAGTATGTGTGAAACAAATCGAGGGGGGGCAATATTTTACATATTGTCCTGTGAAATCTTCCATCTTCAACTGACATAATTTGACTGAATTGATAATTGAACTTGAATTTTATGCTAGTAACCACTTAATACTTGAATTTTATGTCTCTTTATGCCTCTTACACTGATTGGCAGTAATGCTGTTTAACGTAGTGGGGACTGGATATGGGATGGTGTAACAACACTTTTCTTGTCATCCTTTAGTAACTAAACAGCGAAGGTAGTATTTTTATTATTTTTTTGTAATAATAACATTCCAGGTTAAAGACTGTATTTCAGTAATGAAGTGATAAATAACTGTGCAATTAAGCTGTATTTTCAAAACTCTTGGTTCTCCACATTTCTTGTGTTTCTTGCACAACTTGAAAATGTTCTATGAGAAATTCATACAATGACTGCATAAACTTGTTGCATTTTTTTGTAAAAGTTTTCTTAATGTAATAAAGTTGGCATACCAAGAAGCAACGCAATGTAATCTTACGTTTTTTGGTTGTTGGTTATTTTTTCCAGAAACAAAATGTTTTCCATTATCTTAATCAAAAGACAGATACTTAAGAAAAGTGCCAGAAATTGAATTTAATAAGAGATTAACATCACAAATTAAATAGGATATTCTATATTAAGAACTACTGAAGAGAATAGCACATAATTAAAATTGTAAAGTATGTCTGGACTTCTATATACCTATGCTTTATTCAGTCAATCTTAGGTTTTTGTCACCAGCATAGTTTTGAGCTTCTTTGAGGTATAAAAATGCATAAATAAGCTCCTGAAATGCTGGTCTAAATTCTGAAAGGACTTGGAGTGTGTGTCTCCCAAGTTGGTGAAAATGGTGAGCTTCACAAAAGTTATGTTCATAATTGGGAAACTAATTTATTTTCTTCTTGTGTTGGGTGCTATAGCTATCACTTAGAAATCTTTTTGTGTTGTATCCCAGCCTTGCTCTTTTCACTATTATAGATGTATTTCTCAAACACTTCCTTTATTCTTGCATGCCAAAGTATTCAAATATTTCTTATGAGCATTGCTGCTGACTTCTGAACCTGAATTCCAGTCTATGTTGTCCAAATGAGTGTTTCTAAGAAATTGGAACAATAGAGCTTCTGGGTTTTTTCCTCAGTTCCTGTAAAAATGTTGAAATGAAGATGGTATTTAATGTTAAGATTGGATTTCCTCCAGAACAAAAGTATGACTTTCCACACAGCTGATAAATAGGTAGCTGAATGTGTTATCAGAGATTTACAAAAAACTGATATCTTGACATCTGGATTTATGTGTCTTTAATAAAATATGGCGTGTGAGAAAATGCTATAGAGGGGTTTTTTTGAGGGGGAAAAAACCACAACCCTGAAACAAAAGGAATATTAAAAGATATATTCCATGGCATACTGGATTGTATAATGCTGACTGGGGAGGGAGGTTATTCTTATAATTTCCACATATTATATTAAAATGATACCAGCATAAGTTTTTTAAGAAAATTAACTCTGCTTTTAAAATTGTTCTAGTGAAACACTGACATGTTTTTTTCTGTATAAGATGTAGGTACTTTTCCCGTGCTCTTTCCCAGTTCTCTTTTTGTAAATCTATGTAAGAAAGTTCCCTGGCATTATTAAGCATATTCTTTTGTATTGCTTCCAATTTGTAGCACTTGAAATCTTTCTTTCACCCTAACATTTGTTATACTGATTTTAAACTTATGATCCTTGCTAGAATGAAAGTTCCTTTCTGCTCTTCTGACACTCTTTAAAAAATGCATAGCAGTGTTTTACACGCAGTTTACAGAAGTGTTTTATTTACGAAACTGACAATTCCATACGGATAAACCCAAAAACTTTAATCTTGGAAAATGCAATTTTACTACCGGGGGGAAGGGAAAGAAGTTCTTAAATCCTGTGTAATTATCATACCTTGTGTGTTAAATGAGGGAATGTCAGCTTCTGGGCACATGCCTCTATCATAACAGTGAAATGTTATGATATTTGACCAAACATATGGTTGACTTTTCTCATTTTACTGCAACTCATACCAGGTAAAACACATAGTTAAGAAACAAGCAAAATATTTGTTAATGCATTGGGGTGAAGAGTCTGTGAAATTCAATATCTGAGAATATTTCTAGTGTAGTTAATAATAATTATTACCTGGGATAGATACTGAAATAAGAGTTCTGGAAGCCAATACTTACGGGGATTTTTAAAATATGTTGGTTTCATATATGCTGAGATTTTTTTTTCTTTTATAATGGCATTTTACTGCATTAAAGATAGTAATTGAAGTTACAAACTAATGTGTTCTATAGAGTTAGCCAAGTCACAGTTTGCAAATTATCAGAATGACTAAAGCATTAAATTATGCTTTTATTTGTGCAATAAAGATAATTTCATACAAGACTTGATTTGCAGCTCTGTTAAGTTATGAATATATTCTCACTTCTGAAATTGTGTTCTTTTGTTCAGGTCTGTAATGAAACCAAGTCTTACACATAGACCTGTTAGTTCTGGACTATGAATTCGGGAATTTAATGATGGATAGTCTAGGACTAGGTTTTTTGAAGACTAACATTTTATCAAACAGAGGAGACTGTTCTTGGTTTAGCATACATGTGCACTCGTACATACTTAAGTATGCTTATATATGCTTTCTGTGTGAAAACCAGCCTTATTTAATTAATCTTAACAAGAGAAACTATCTGCTTTAAAAACTGCTTTAGAGATTCAATTTATGTAGTACCTTCTACCCCAAGTAACTTGTACCACATCTATTAAAAAATAAGACAGTATTTGCAAAGATTCTTTAAAAAAGCACAGGAAGTGTCTTTTACTGTAACATGTAGGAAGATCAGCATGGAATATTTGCAAATACTTTTCCTCTAGAAACACAAATTGAGTCAAACATAATTTAGTTTTGTTGATTCAAATTGTAACTGTGAAGTATTGCATGAAAGAAAGTCCCTGGGAGCTCTGCTGAAATCTAGAACTCTTGAGAATGTCTCTTCTAATAGCTGCTAAATGTTCCAGTGTTAATTAAGCAGTAATGTAAATGGAATCATATGTTACAACAGTGTAGTGTTCTCCTGTTGAATAAAAGTCCTATGGCTAAGCAGACCTACTTTCAGCAAACAAGAATATTTCACCGTTGCCTGTTCAATGGGAGGTGTTTCTGCAAAAATCCTAAATAGTGCCCCATAAGATGCCCAGGGAAATCTGGTCATCGTGTTTCTGTTGTAGCAGTCCAGCGAGAGCAGCATCTCTTTTCATTCATTGAGTACATGCAAGGACAGTTTACAGAAATCTGCAGAGTCACACACATGGTGGCTCTCTAATCCAGTCCTTGTCTGTCCCAATTCTCAAGACTTCTGCCAGCTGAAGCTTTTACCCTCCTCCAAGGGTAAAATGAAACAAGAAGGGTGAGCTGTGTTCCAGAGTATGGCACCGGGACTGTTTGACAGTGCAGATATGCAGAGGGCAGATTCGCAGCGATCTCACTGTTTGTGATCTGGACCCCTATGGAATAGCTGGAATAGGAACATTTTGAACATGAGGGGAAGTGGTCAAGTTGCTCTTCCCTTCGGATAACACCTATGCATTGACAGTTCTGTGTATTTAGAAGTCATGACATCCTTAAAGCGGTGTTAAAAATAAGGTTGATTTAATCTCTGAAGAGATATATGGTGGAAAATCATTCTGGCTGAGGTCCTGCTCCCACACCAGTTCTACCTTTTTGTTGTACGCCTGTTCTCCTCAGGACAGGGTGAGATGTAGCCATAATGATATTCCAAATAACATCAGCCGTTTCCAAGGGCAGGGAGCAGTGCACAGTCAGGAGAAGAGAGCCAGCCAGTAAGGATTGAGGTTGTATTTATCCACTTCTAGAGCAAGTTGGGTGAGGAAGAAAGAAGGATGAAGCATGTGGTAATTGACAGTGGACATTGCCCATGGGTCACAGCAAGAGTGAGGCGTGTTGAAGTTTGGGCTGAAACACCACCAAGCTTAGCTCTGACAGACATTTTCTTGGTAGCTAATTCCACTTTATGGTAGACTGACCATTATCTGTATGATTTCAGATGACATAATTTGAACTGCTAGCAAGATTATCAGAAATTGCACTGATTTATGTTATGAGTGAGAAAACCCATTCAAAACTTGTTCGTGCAGATGCTGCATACATGTTTAATCTGATGATGAGGCCTGCTTCTACTTTTAGGATCACAGGTTGATATAAGAGGAGGTATGAAGCATAATCGTAACAGAAGCAAAGTCTATGTAAAGCTTTTCTTTTTGGAAAAAATACTGTTTTTATTTTGGTGGATGTCTGCAGTAAGTCACACCTCAGCAACCATATGTAATACTGTTTCAGTTATATGCTAACCCCTGTAAATCATTGGGGTATAGCTTGTTCTTGGACAGCAGAGATTACTAAATCTTACTTTAGACTGAAATAAAAGTCTATATTCAAGGAACACACAAGTCTTGTTGCGGTAATTTGTAAGTATTTCTAACTATTTCCTACAGTAAAAGGGATAAAATACACAGATGAGAATCAAAATGAACTAGCTGATGGTCTAAGGGGAAATCAAGCTTTGAAGTGAAGAGGCAGTAGTCAATAGAGATTCATACTTTTTTTTTTTAATTTCAACAAATCTGCTCATTTAGGGTGTAGGCACAGGATAACCTGTGAATTAGGTACCATGGGTAAGAAGGTACTGTCCATTCACTTAAAAGCTACTGCTAATTTAATTGGATTTTTAGCTGCCTTTCAGGCTAAACTGCAAATGTATTCCTATTCCATTGCAGTAGGAAGTAAAATATGTTCATTTGCAGCTGCAAGACTAATTAATTTTACTTCATTTTGCAAAAGACTTACTGTGGCTTATGTGGTCCTGGGAAAAAGAATTGTAGATTGTTGTAAAGTGCTCAAAATGAAGATTTTATATTCTTTTTTTTTCTTGAAGACTGACTAGTTAGGGTTTACTTCAGCAATAACTAGGATTAGCTACACTGAGGCTAGAATAAGGGTTAAGTGTTACCACCCCTCCTTAGACTCACTAGTAAATGCTTGTAACTTAGTGAGTATTTTCTCAGATATGCTTTCTGATTTGTCATGCAAAAAAATGGGGAAGAAACTACAGGTAGAGAATGAGATTGCATGAGACTGATTGGCAAATTAGCACCAGCTGTTACAACAATGGGGGGAAGACAAGTAGTTATTCTTTAGTAGGAGCTGAAGGAGTGAGGATTGGATTTAATAAAAAGAAGAAAAAAAGGACCAGTAAGAAGAGAACAGTTAGAGAAGGCTTTAAAATACCACCTTGTCAGAAGTTCCTGGGGCAAAGAGGTTAGTCAAATAGGAGGGGAAAATGATCGGGATTTTTTTTATTTTATTATTTTTTATTAAAAAATCCCACTACTTTTTTTTGGAGTAAGACATAAGTTGGATATGAAGTTTGTCTCTTGAAGACCTTGTGATGTGCTCTAGAGGACACGCAGTGAATGTCTAAAACAATAGGAGGCTTCTTTAGGTTTAAGCTAGGTGTGGGAGGGCTGCTCTTTATATGCACAGAGTTTGCCTTACGCTATGTGGGCTTGTGTTCTTGGAGAAGTAGAAGAGCTTTTAGTAATACCTACAATTTTCTGCCCTTGTTTCCTTTTTTTATAGTCTTTCATTCTACTGTCTTTTTCTCTTTGTTTTCTTTACCTGGGATTGAAGAACATGAGGATCAGAAGATAAAACTGACCTAAACTGAAAACTCCCTGAACCAGTAGAATTGACTGGTGCTGTGATCACAGTCAATTTCACACTGCTGCCAGTGTCATGTAGAGTAATATTGTGAAGGATTCTGTCAATTTTTGGTTCTGCTGCTAGTTGTCATAATGGTAAAGAGTTACAGGGAGAGTATCTCTCTTCAGGCAGTGAATGAGAAACTTTATTAGCAAAAGGAAAATGGATATTTTTTCCTAAGTTTTTTTTTTTTTTTTCTCATTTTAAAACCTTCATGTTGAATCTTTTCTTTTCCTGACTATCTGCAGCTGATTTTCAAAAACTGTGCATGACATTTGAAACCTTGATTCTATACATATTTTTCTTGATGGAAGGTTAAATTCTTCAAATTCTTTGACTGTTCATTTCTATTCTCTTAACAACCTCCTCAACTGAATTATTTAGAGAACTATACACACAACCAATAAATCTAAAATGAGCAATTCTGTAGTGAAAAAAAAATAACGTTTTTAACCACATTAAATTACCTCAATGAGTCCAGTTAGTTTTGGTGGTGGAAATGAGGATGGAGAGTACGGGTGGAGATGGAATCTGCTTTAGCCACCGTTGTCATCAGAAGAAAGATTTGTAGAACTTCTGCCTTACACTTGGTATCATCTACATTGTGTAATCAGAAGGTTTTGTAATGGTTTCATTATTATCTTTTATCTGCTGTCTTCTTCCATAAGACCTAGAGACCTAGTTTGGGAGCAGGACAGGGCTCTTGTGCACATGGCATGTGCATTTAATGAGTACAGATTCTGTTATATCCTTGTGCTGGACATAAGGTTAGCCTGTCTTGTCAAAATGTATGCATTTATGTAAGTCTCCCATCTAATAAAACATGTAACAATATTTGCTGCTATTTGGAACTTTAGAAGATGTAGTTAAACTTTACACTTTCTCGCTTTTATCTTGGGTTTGCGTTTTGGTTGGTTTTTTTTTCACTCACCCATGCACTGTTCTACCATCTGTTTCGTATGGGGAATTTCATGGCTTTCAGATCACATACTGACAATCCTATTTGTTACTTACGTATTAGTAACTCTTTTTACAGAGTAAGCAGTGTGCAGGTTGAATTGTAATTCTTTGCTAGAGAAATTTTCTATTGCTGCTTTATTACAATGACTTTCTCCAGCCACCAACAAATCTGCCCTCTTGGTCTTCTGTTTGGGTCTCTCGTGTTTCTCAGGTGTGACTGTATCCTTGCTATTACTGTAGCTATCTGCATTTACAACTTGTAATTGAATTCCCTGTGGTCAGCCCTGAGCGCTATACCCGAAGCGTTGGGAGTTAAGCGGCTATCCTTTTTTCTGAGCCTTCATCTGACGGTTTCAATGCCCTTTACCTCCTCACAGAAAAACGCCTATGTTGGTATTTTGGTAGCCAAGTCTGAGTTTCGGACAATCTTTTTTGTGAATAACCTGTAACGCTGGAAAAAGATTCGTTGTGAAACCTGTGTAGCAGCTCTTCTTTCTTGTGTTACTCATAGAAGGAGTAAATCATGAGGAAAAGATGCGGAAACTAGGCAGTGTTTTTCAGATGAAAATATTGTCTATTGACCAAAATTGTTTCTTCATTAGTATACAGATTATCATCTGTTTAAGAGTTGTGCTCAGCAGTTACAATTGCTCAGAATAACATGAGAAGCATATTCCTCTTTTTTTTTTTTTTTTCTTTTTTTTCCCCCTGAAAGCCAATTTGAAGCTAGTAAAGATTGTTAACTGCGTGAAAAAATTGTCAGCTTACCTAGGAAAAAGATGCATGCTGGGCGCATAAGTATAAGGCTCTATTTCATCACTGCCATGGTAATTCATCTCAATCTTACTTTTGGGAGGCCACTTCTAGGTTTAATGTCAATTTGCATTTCAGTAAATACCTTGTTTCTGTTTCTTCACTGCAGTGAAGATATCCTTGCATATTATATGACAGCATTTTTGAAATGCCTATCATGTTTGTAAAATATCTACAGTGACAAAACAGACACAGCAAAATGTAAATGTAAACTGCAGATAATAATATTGCATATTTCACCTCCAGTAGTTTCAAAGAAAAACAAAGTTGACAACAACAAAAAAAAATCTTCCTGAAGTTGTACTGCATTTTCCTAACATTCCGTCTGTACTCTAAGATGGTGAATAAATGTCTACATGTTTAAAGCTTGCCAAGTCTGGATGCTGAGAGGACTCACGATAGAAGTTTAAATGTCAGGAGGAAATTTTTTCTTTGAAAGCCCTCAATAACCACAGTAGAAACACTGCTAAATGGATGAAAATTATGTGTCATAAGCAAGGTATTTCAGGAATTAGACTTTCAAACCACCATCATGAACTTTCATTTTTACAAAACAAAAGCTCTTGTCTTTGTGCCATCCTCAGTGAAGAATACCAAACCTGTCTAAACTCTGCATTTACTGTCTTCTAAGCAGTTATGCTATGTAATGTGCAGAATTAATATATCATATTAAACCTGCAGTTTCTCAAATCAATCATCAGTCTTTTTCCATTATAATCATTTTTGCAAGTGAGTATAAGGATAGTGTAACACTGCAAAGTAAAAATTGCGTGTACTTTTGTGGGATTTTGCTACTTCAGCTTACTCTCTGGTCCTCAGAACTTACAAAAGCTATCAAATATATGGCATGTTGTAGATATTACCGTGATAGGTCCTCTTTATTTAATATTGTATTATTGTCACTGCTGTGAAAATGGCTAAACACAAGTAGGTTTTAATGAGAAATTAATTTTAATTGATGACTAAAGGGTTTACAGGATTTGAGGTTTGACAGTGTGTACAGCGTACTTTGGCTAGGACTGCTGCTGAAAATCTGTTGAAAACATCCTTTTCTTCACATTTTACATAGTTATCAAATGCCTTGTTCTTTTCAATTTCTTTCTCAGGACTTTTCGTCATGAAACCATCTGTAGTTAAATGCCACATTTACTCCAGATATGTAATCCCTCACTTCTAATAGTATCTCATTATTAAACCAAACCATGCCCAGTAAACAAAAAAGCCTCTTTTTGAAAAGAAAAAAGTTATCTATATGCACATAGTTTCTTAGCACGTTGAACCTGAAATCCACTGTGAAAATGCTGGATGCTAAACCACATCATACTGGAAGCTAAAGTTTTAGTTTTTTGCTGGACCAGTAATTTTTCTTCATTATTTTAATCTTGTGAATGTTTTGGGGTTTTTTTCCACATTTTCTCTGAAGTTACTAAAATATTAATAGATAGAAGACATAAAGATGTTCTTTAAGTGGAATTTGGTTTTTTGGTAAGTGGATTTAAATTCAAATTTTTAAAGTTTCAAGGTGACAAGTTTTAGACTCAATTATCAGACTCTCTTATTGTCCTATCTATCCTTCATATTTTAACTTCTTGTAGTACAGTTGGTAAAAAACTCAATTTATAATTACTTTAAATGGGTGAAGAATATAATTTTTGCGTGTTTTAAAATAGTTGATTTCTGATTTACAGTTGAATTAGCAAAATTTAGTATGTTAATTTCTCACTTCAGTGAATTTTGCATCTTCAATAACATCAAAACTTCATGGTTAAAGTACATGTGTAGCTTATGAGAAAAATACTGGCAGTGAATTTCAGATTCAAGTAATTTTATTTCCAGTGCACTCATTTCGGGGGGGAAGGGGAAGGTGTTAACTTTTGGAAAGAATGTGAAAACCCATGCAAAGCATTTTATCCTTACTTAACTAACTTTCCATTTTTTGATGATTTGATGTAGAGTAGGCCAATGGAAGCCTCATTCTCTTTTACTGTGTGTTAAAAGAGCAAAATGTAACCTTTGTCACTAGCTCTGGAGAGCTCTTCTACAAAGTAATTTTCTTCTAAGTTGAAAGCTTCTCATAGTCAATAATTGCTTTATGTAATAGCCATATATCTTACCTTGTAGCTAAATTATCATATAAAGGTGCTTTATTGTGAGGAATTTTCTTAGGCTGGCCAGTTATTTGGTTGAAATCCAGCAATGTGGTGAATCAATTTCTTGGTATATACGTAGACAGGTAATGACTGGCTCCATAGTCCTGTCAGTCTGCCATTGAGACCTTCTCTATGGATTAACGGTAAAAATGTTGCTACGCAGGTGTGGAAAGCTAATTTAATCTGCTTTACAATCAGAATAGCTTTTTCCGTTGTTTATTAGGTACCCTTTTTTGCTTTATTATAATGTCGTTTTTGATACTGATTTACAAGATATTTTGCTTCCTGACTCTCCTTGCACTCCTTATTCAACAGTGTGCTGAAGCCAGTGTGCAAATGAGCTGAAGTTGCTCTTTAATAAATGTATGTTTGTCACTGGCTGCTTTTGTTGTGTATGGTTAGGATTTTTCTGGATATACCAGTTATGGTCAGGCATGCATTTTAATTCAGGGAAATTAAGCAGCCTCATCTAGTCTGCCCGGTTAGAGCACTTCAGCTCTCTGTGCTTCGTGCAGAAACTGGTTTTGAGGTCTAGTCGGAAGACTGGCTGCTCCCTGAGTGTCTGCAGCAAGCTGGTTAACAGAAAATGTCAGGTGTATGGTGTTTTGTCTGAAACCTCACGTCTCTTTCGGGTTTGGAAGACTGACTCAGGGCTGTACGTTTGCAGTATCTTTTAATTTAGGAGCCAGGAATCTGGTGTTGTTTTTATAGGAGTGAACACCTACAAGAGGTGCTTATTCTCTTTAGAAGGATAGTAATAGTGATTGCAGGCACTTCTTTGCACTTAGAGTTGTGCTGACATTGGAAACACTGATGTCTTAGATTGCCGGCTTTAATTAATAACTCCTGTATCCTGCAGAAACAGCAGGTTAGTGTTTTTACAATGCAACAGGTAATTTTGAGGGAGAAATAACCAAAGAGCATCACTCTCAGTTGCAGTGGATATGACAGGATGTCTTGAATGCACCACTGGATTGCTTTTGCTTTTTTTTTTTTTTTCATTATATAGTTAACAGATAAATTCTATGAGCAGGAACTAGAATCTAGGTTTCAACTCAGTAAAGTTTTAAAGCTGTTGATTGCTAAGGTTGTAGACACACAGGCATTCAATGTCAGAGCTGGATATAAAAGATCTGGCATTTAGGCATTGTTAGAGAATGTCAACTATTGTACTTGAAGAATGATAGCTTTAGAAATAAGTTTAGTGAAGTATATAAGCCACCTTTCTATTATCACAATATTCTTACATGCTTTACAAAAACAGAATGTATTTTTTTATTTAATGTGTCAGAGAGACTCATGGTTGTAATTTGACTAGCAGAGAACTTTGTCAGAAACTTGACAGGAGTTCTAGGGTTCAAACAGCTATATCTTACTAGGAAAAACATCGTGGAAAGGTTTCTGTATTGTTTTATTGTCAAATGATAATGTTTAGCAATCTGCTAGTAAAAAGAAAGAAAATTAAGACTGTGTTGGAAGCCTGTATACTAACAGTCCTACTAAAGACCTCTAATAAATCATCTCAATTACTTTAGAAAAAGATACTGAAAAGAAGGTGTAAATCTAAACTCCATGGTGCTAATGTGTGTCCCTCATACTCACACAGTGAGTAATAAATACCTTCTTATTTCAAAAAGGTATGTGTGGGGGTGAAAATATATCTTCAGTCAGTTCTCAGTCATGGCATGTATAGTGGAGTATTTTACCTAATTTATTGTGATCATTTGCTCTGTTACATTTCTGTGTGCTTAAGCTTCAAATATAAAACAAGATGACTTTCCTTAATTACCAGACCAAGAAAGGGGTTGAGTTTATAAGCCATAACAAAACTGCTACCTATTGTTTATTTCTCTTTATAACAATAAGGGGCTGATCTGTGGTTTTTAAGATGAATGAGCATAGTCTTCATAAAATTTGTGTGTCTTGCTACAGCTGAATGTGTGTAAAGTAAAACTGTATCTTGCTTTTTGTAGGGAGTAGGTATTAAAGGAGGTTTCTGAGGCATTACTGTTCTATAACCAGAACTATAACTATACATAAGCACAATGGTAAAGAATTTGGATGTATAGAAAAGGGTTTCCTCTTAGTGATTCAGATAAAACAAATTTTCTACGTGAACATTAGTCTTTGCAGAAGGGTTTAGTCAAGGAAAAGAAAGATACCTTGAAATGCAGAGAGCTTTAAAATATGAGCACTGGAAGTGTGCCAGCCGGTTTACTAGAAGGTAATATAAATGTTTCACTAATGATAAGTAAGAACTGAAGAGATATCATAGTGATTATTGCCTATAATCAATAGAAGGATCAACTACAAACTGTCCTAGATATCAGTGAAACTGGTTACTACCCAGAGCTCCCTGCTGCACTTTGTCTGAAGGGTGGCTTTTTCAAGAGAATTTCAAAAGTGATCCCAAGGTCCCTGCCTCTTTCACAGGCTAGCTGAGAGATTCAATAAACAGAGAATGTAAGTGAAGCTCTGTTATGTTATGGGAGGCAAACATCGAGTCTGTACTAAAGAAGAATCCAAGTAACAAACCTACAATTATGGGAAATTCTGATATATTTATTGTCACTTACTTTGGAATAGCCTGAGTGTGTGTGAGTCAAAAATCAGCTGTTATATTGTCAGGTTTGTCTGTGATACAAGTTTGTACATAATATGACAGTGTTTGTAGTAAATAACACTGAGGGCATGAGGAACTAGAGCAAGAAAGTTTGTTGTTTCACTTGCATGTAACAACTATTTTACTATAGCTGTTCCATATCTGTTGTTCAAATGCCTAAATAGAATAATGTATTAATACACAATAACACTAGGTGTTATTAATGGTAACAAATATGTATTTGACATTTTGTGCTTGAAATACATAAAGATGGGTTATTGGAAACCATGATCTCTTAAATATAGGTACATTTTTTTCTGAAAAGTTAGTGTGTATCGGGTCCAGATTATGGCATGTCATTTAAGCCTAAATCTGTTTCTTCATTTTATCTGAATATCCCAATAGCAGTTTTAATGATTTTCAAATTATTAGCAGAATCTACAATTTTAGTTTGTGCATATAGTCTTACTATATGCAAGCCGCTCAATTTACCTCTGTAAATTGGTATATTGCAAAACCTTGTCTCATCTAGCATCATGTCTATGGTCATTTTGAGATGCTACTCATTACAGAGGTCTACAGCTCAGCAGGGCTCAAGGAAATCACAGGCTGGGGGCAAAAGAAAGGACTGCAGTATTACCTTTTACTTTTATTTAGTTCTTTGTGCATCAGTGCTGAGCTTGAGTGAATGCTGAAGAACTTCAAAACAACACACATTTGTACTAGGAGTGTACCCTAACCTGCTAGTACAGGTATACTAGAGGAGCACCCTGTCCTTATGAGGTTGGTGATGTTGAAAAGCCATGAAAACTGAAAAAGAGGAGAAAAACTTTGCTGGGTACCACTGGCTCCAAAGTTGGTGGTTTTTTTTGGTGGGGGAAGTTTTCTAGGAATTCGGTAGTTCTGACTATGTAGTCAATGGGCACTGAGTAATCCTTGCATAAAGCTAATTTGAGTGATGCCTATGAAAAAGCACCACTGCGTGTACCTCTATGAGAAGTCGCTTTGCTGCTGCTTCCTCCTACAATTTATTCTCATAAATCTGTAAAGCAGAGTGGAGTGATGCAATGTCTTTTGCCTGATACCATGCAGCTTTGCTGGCAAAATTCAGGAAGAAGCCAGTATAATTTCTCTCTGACAGAAATATCCAGAGGATGCGCACTTAATCCATTGCTGTGAGAAACTGGAGTAACTCGTTCCTAAGAGACTGTAATCAATATGGACTGCATTAATGTCCCTCAGTTCCTCCTTTTCTAGATCTCCAGGAACATAGATGTCAGATTTGTGACAGAGCTGTGTATTAGGGTCATTGGAGGAAAGCCTGAAGAAGATATGCTGTTTGTCCAGTCTTGACTGACTTAACAATTAAAAGGAAAAAACCCCTATTCTTAAAAAACAGAGGTAATTGCTTAGCTGTGGTGGGATCCAAATTAATAGTAATGTCTCAGCTAGTTACTGAAAGGTGGCAGCTGTAAAACTTCTGCTGTTTAGTGGCACTGTTACAACTTGCAGAGCAAGTCAGTTTGTAGGAAGAGTTGCTTATTTTGAGTAGGATAGAAAACCAAAAAAATTAATTTTATATTAAAAGTATTTTTTAAAAACAAGTAACCCTGAAGCCCCAGAGAAAAATTTGAAACTATCCTTCTGCAGATGCAATTTTTACATTTTTCAAGAAGGAAGTATCATATGAAAACAGAAAGGAATTTGACACAATTAAGTATGGGCAGGCATTGATTTATTTAGAAATGAAAATTAATTCAAAATTTATTTAAACAATACTGTTTGGAATTCAAAAGAAGAACACACCTTGACAAATGTATACGTGACTTACCTCAGTAATTTTGTTGATTTTTGTTTGGAGTTCTGTAAGGCTTATCCGCTTGGTTATATTTTCCTTTTAAAGGTAGAAATTAGAAAAAGCGTTGTGTTCTTTCTTTTGAGGATGGTTGTTGCCACTTTTATTTTTTAAGTGAACAGGAGGAATTCTATAAATACCTCTGGAGCAAGCAACACTGGCAGGCAGATTTTAAGGGCTGCTTGATTGAAACACTACATTCTCTGAAGTGTAAGAGATTTAGATAGATAATATCTATCTGAGGTCTTGAAAAATATAGTGAAACTTCTGCATAGTTCTAGAGTTAAATATAAGGAAGTTATTTATATAACTTCAGTGAAAGTTTGCAACAATACTGAAGAGAATACTCAGTGAATATAATAATTCTTGAGAACTGCTAATTCAGTGCTTCCAGAGAGCTGTCTCTGCAATTACTGCTTCATCAATCAGCCACACAGAAGTGTTGCACAGAAGACTTAGTGCCTGCAGTTTGTCCCACTGAATATAGTGGTGGCTTCTCACATTGTAGATAAAAGCAGAACATGAATAATTGCAGATTAATCAGACACTTGTACAAAAGCTGTTTGATTATTCCCTTACTCTTACACGAGGATATTCTCTGACAACTCTAAAACTTGTAGTCCATTTAAACTGCTCAGAAGCCTGGTAGCCTGCACAGGAAAAATCAGTTGAAACTTTGACGTATGCTAACAGTGCTTGTGTTTCACTAACTCAGAAATTGCCGAGTACATGTCTGTACTGACCTGTTACATCAGTTTAGTCATTAGTAGCATCTGGGACCTTTTTTATTATTCCTGCTGCTAATGTTACTTGCCAGGATTTCAGGAGAAGTGAGCAAGGGTATGGGAAAAATTCTAGTCCCACTAAAGTCCTAACTTCTTTAAAGCTGGACTCATTTACTAATTGTTCCCCTTCTATCTCTTATGCTCGCACAAAGAATTATCAAAACATGAAGAAATAAAATCCCATACAGTTACATAATGTACTTAATATGCAGCAAAGCTGAACTGTTTTGATCTATTTATATTAAAGTTACAGCAGACTGCTAAATTGCGGGATGTTTGAGTGTGGTAACTAAGTGGCAGTTCCAGTGAATAATATGTCACTATCTTCCATTTTAACTCTTTTACTTCATCTTCTCAAGTTCCTCCTCTCCTTCATTCCTCTTTCTTCACCAGGGTTGGCTTGCTCAAACAAATGACAGTAAAGTTAGAAAAATCAGAGGAAGTAATACTGTCTGTTCATTAGAAAGTGCCAATCCAGACATCTGGGATTATTTTTCATGCATTCAGGCAGAAAGATCAATCAGCAGTTGCCAGTTTTTGCTGCCATAGAGTTTTGTTTCCCCTCCAGATTCTATCCTGCTAAACCCACAAATGCATATTGTGTTATTATTTTCTTTGTAGGAAGAAGTAAAGTGTCTGGAATGCCATTATAAGTTTCCTGGGAACTTGGGAAAATATATATTTTTTTCAGAGAAGAGTATGTTTGCCTAGTTTTTATTTTTTTTAATAAGTTAACTGAGTAGGAAGAATTTATCCATTAAAGAAGACATGACACTTATGACAAATGATGGATATTTTTGTATAGTAAAAGGGTTTAGGAAGCATACTGAAGTTTTTGGATTTTTTTTTTTTAAGTATACCTTGCAGGAGTAAAACTTTTCTCCTTGAAAGAGAAAGACAGGTGACAAATTTGATCAGTCTTTTGTAGCTCTTTGTTATGTAAAAAAGGAGATGCCTAATGTTTTCAGGTTTTGATCCAATGAGAGATGTTTGAGTTGTGAAGTGACATTGCTCTTGCAAGTATTCATCCTAGAACTGCCTGATACAAAATCAAGATTCAACTCTGTGAAAGGTCAGTCTATCTAAAGAAAGAAAACTGAAGAATGCAAAAATATGTAATGGAAGAAGCAATTGGAAAAGGTAGATGTTTCACAAAAAGCTACTCTAGAAAGCAAAATACTTAATCCTTAATTGGTTGAGAGTGAGGTCTGTCTTAAAGTCTGTGTTGCTGCTTGCAGGTAAAGCCAGCCTTGCTGAGCAGATGGAATACTAATCATCATGTAGCAGTAACAGTCCCACTTTCCCTCTGTGCCCTCCTCATTAATTCACCTTTCTTGCACCTCATCTTCCCACCCACCTCCATCTAAATGCAGGAAATAGGAAGGAAAGGTGGAACTTAATTATGATTATAGAGTCTGGTCACAACAGTATTTATTCAAAAAGACATATCAAATACCCTTTCCCACCCACTCAAAATGTCAGCAAGTGATGAACAAATACATTTTTATTCTTTCTGGTTTACGGTCTTGCAAATCTTTTGTGATCAAGGCTTTTAACAAGACAGAGAAGGAAAGTTCCTCATTCATCTTTCTAACAGCAGAGATGGGATTCTTTTCGTCCTTGAACAAATAACTTCAAACTTGTAAATATAGCTGTATCTATTTAGTCAGTGTTTACAGGATTAGAGATGGTAAAGTGTGGCGTTTCAAGAGGGATGGTGGCGGTAAATGAAAGTCTGGCAGTAATGAAACCCCTTCGTGTTTCTAGATGAAATGTGGTTGATATAATATTTAGTCCTGCTAGGAGGATTTTTTTTTTTAACTCTGAAGTCTGAATTACTTTTGGGCAGCTTTGTTTTTAAACTGTTTTCTCTTGAATGTATTGCCCATAATTTTGATAGATTTCTTAGTGGTTGGGGTTTTTTTGCCTATTAATTGTACACAAAGGAACTTTGCTTAGTATTCATTCTAATCTAAATAAGCACAAGATAACATTGCTAATAAATATCATCTTGTCTCTATAGAACATTTTAAAAATATGGGCTGTATATTCTCAGAAGTTTTGTTCTTCTGCCTTTGGGAGTAGGTTGGGAAGTTCAGCAAGCAGAGCTTGCTTTCTCAAAGGACATAGCACGCATTGATAATGTACTGTAAGCTGTAATTCTGTAGTGACATCAGACTGCAGACTGACAGCATTCTCTTGGGTACAAGTGCCTAGATTGCAAAGCTTCCCGGTGAAGTGGCTGATATTTTTAGAAGGTGTGCTTGATTTCAAAGGACATTTTATTTTTCTTTAAAGATGAAAGCAATTTTGACTTTTCTAATGCATAGTTATGACTATATTATAACAGTTAATGTAATTAGTACTCCAAGAGATTTATCCTGATTTTGATGTAATTGCTACACAGTTAAATTGTTTTTTTGTAAATAGAATAGGCTGCTTGTTTTCTGTTAATATGAATTGAGACCAAAGTCAGAAAATTTTGAGTTAAAATATTCTTTCATTTCTGGAATTTTTAAAAATGTACTTAAACTATCCTATAGGCAAGCTTTATTAAGATTTGAAAGAGAAGTGGAAATTTCAGTTAATGTTTCATTATTATCTTAATTATTCTCTAAATGTAAGAGGTCTTGTAGGTGGGAAAGACAAGGAAACATTTTTCTAGTTGCAAATACTGTTGTTTGTTATAATACACATCTGTTAATAACTAGGTAATGTATTTCATTAATATTTTCATAAATAATTTTATTTGCGGCTTAAGAAATTCCAGTGACTTACACACGATTGGACACATAGAAACTATGTAATCTAATCTGAGTGTCTTAGAAACCAGTGCACTTGTCTGCTTTTTTACTGTACCTGGGACAAAGCAGAAATCAGTTTTACATAAATTATCCAAGTATTTTTTTTGGTCTTTAATATCATAGGTCATGTTAGCTCATTAAAATAGCCCTGTTCACAAAATGCTTGGTTTTAGGGGGAAGAACACCCCAACCCTTAGATTTAACTTGTCACTTTTTCTTAAATGGTATTCTTCTTTATTAGGCATGTAATTTTTTTATCATGCTTGTTTTGTAATGTGACAGCACAGCTAGTGATATTCTGTATTAGTGTCATCGAGCTTTATACCAGGTCTTCACCAGTTGGGCTTTATTTTCAGCAAGTATTTGTTAAGGAGTTTTAGAAAACTTTTTCCCTTTCAAAATAAAATATCTATGTATTCTTTTTGCTTAAAAATCTTTATTTTCATTTCTTTATCTATTCTTTGTGAAGAGAAAACAGTTCAAAATGGAGAGCTGCTGAAAGCATTAGTCTCAGTTCTCTATAACCTTTCTCAACTATTTTTTGACATTCAGCACCAAGCTAGAGACTAAGCTCCTGTGTATCCTACTGGTATTTTCAGCTCCACAGAAAAGAGTAACCTGTGTCTGACCTATGCATCCTCCTGGATATTTGCTGTTTCTCTTTGGGGTTTTGTTGTTGTTGGGTGGGGTTGATTTTGTTTTATTTGGTTTGGTTTTTTGGTAGGTTTTTTTGTTGTTTTGTTCGGGGTTTTTGGTTTTTGTTTTGATTAAAATGAAGAGAAACTGCATTCTGGCTTTCAAAGCTTGGTCATAAAATAATGTTTCTAATAGTTGCTGTTAATGTCTGTATGGCAGCTGCTCAGAAAAAATGAGCAGCAAAGCATAAGAAGAAAGAAGATGAAGAGAATAAATGAAAAATTTATTGAATAAACATTCATTAGAAGAAATCAGAATGTTGTCTAGGAAGTACTGGTTGCAGTGTAAACAGCTAGGATTTAATGTGTTAAAATCTGAGGATGAGAAAGCTATATTCTGATATTTAAAACATTTGTTCTACTCTTTCAGAACCAGATACTCTCCGAGTGTTGCTTTTTCTTTTTTCTACCCTGGTAATGAAGAATTTCTCGTTACAGCTATATTAAGCTTCTCTGTTTCTTTGTATGTGAAAATACTAAATAGAGACTATAGGGATACCAGTCTTCTCTCTATGTAAAATATTTAGTCTCATTTTCAGCTAGAGATATTTCTAGAATGAAAGAAGAAATCAAAAGATCTCTTCACTCTGGTTTTAATGTCTTATATCTTTTTGTCCTGAAAGCTGATTTTTCTTGACACACAGTAAACAGGAATGTATACTATTTCCTCAAAAAGAAGAAAAGAGTAGAGTCTTAATTTAAAGATGAAAACATGGGAAGAAATAGTATGTTCAAGACATTTAAATTGACTGAAGTTTATCTGTGACCATCTAATTTTTAGTTACTTATGCTAAAATAAATGTATGTATTTTTTAATCTTGTCACTTTGCTGCCATACTATAAGAAGAGAAGTTCCTACTTAGGACTCTGATCTTTGAGTTGATTGATGGTAGCTTCTTTAAATGGTCTGCAGTACATCCCTTAAAATTGTCTTTTCCTTGTAATTGTCAAGAAAACATTGAAATCAGTTTGAAGTTGTGACTGGGCTTCTTTTCAGATGTGTGTGATTACACTGCCAGAGTTAACTAGAATTTCTTTAGGGGTAAGAGGCAGGTACATAGTCCTGGAACCTGGAACAGTATGTACATCCACAGTGGTCAGGATTGTCTGCATCTTCTGTCCCAGTTCAGTGTCCCTCTGTTTTGTTTTATAACTCTAGGTGATGAATTAAAAGCAAAAGTTTCAATAGTGTAGGAATCATGGCAAGTAAAAGGAAAGGTACTCCTTGGCATTTCTGAGCAATGGTATTTGTAATAAGTTATTTCTACAATCTAGATCTGTGGACAAGCAAGCAACTATCCTTTGGCATGTCTTATTCCTCATGTAGTCTCCTCTTGTGCATTTACAAAGAAGTTAGACTATTTTTTAATTTCATTTAAAAGATTTGTGTCTCTAGGTATCCATGTTGATCTATAGCCAACCTCTGTTAAATACGTGACCTAAGCAGTGTTCCAGAGTCTTACATTTTCAGAGGTGCAGAGGTCCTCCTTCTGCTGCAGTTTTCACTTATTTCACTGACCTGCAATAATTTATCTCTGAAAGATTATATAGACAATGCCAGCATTAGTAATTTCTAGGATATATGCACTGCAATATAATAAATATGTGAGAGTGCAATCACTGTCCTATAATTGTTGAACATGGTGGGGTTTTTTTCTTCAGTTACTATGTTCAGTAGTCTATTTTTTATTTCAGTATATTTAACATGTTTTTCAACACTAGAGGGAAAAACTGAAATGTTGTCTGACTATTTGAAACAAAAAACCCCAACAAAATCAAAAGTTCCAACCAGATTGCAGTCATGCGCTTCAAAATTTTTTGAAGGAAGAAGGAGTGACATCCAAAGCAGAGTCAAAAGCTTAACATTTTTAACGGTATAAAGCTGTGAAACAGAAACCTGTACCAGAGAAGATATAGGAAATGCTCGTAAATAGTAGGGAAGTTATCTATAAAGTTTATGGGAAACATGTTTTCTTAGTTTAAAAACTGGTACATTTGCTAGTTTCCACATGGTGAGGTGTATGAACATAGAGGCAACTTTCAGGGTATTAAGCACAGTTTTATAACATCTAAGAGGGCTGTCATATCTGGAAAAATAAGCTTTTTCTTCATGCAGGTAAAGGAGACATCAATTAAAATTCATTGTATCATTGCTTGAAAGAGTAATCTATCAAATCCAATATGCACTGTTTGTTGTGTGGCTTGACAGTAATTAGGATGATAAAATAAAAAAATACAGTAAAAATATCTTTACATTCTGCCAGTGATTACTAAATCACGTTACATTTCTTAGTTTAAAGTATGTTTGTTTACAGATGTATAATACATGCCATAAACTCTAAGCAATTATATCTATATAGGCTGCTTGAAAATGACTTGGTTTTGCAAGCCCGCTTGTAAGGGCTCTAAGGTGGCTGGCTGGGAAAGCGGTTTAGGCCCAAAGCTGTGTAGCTATGTCAGCTGGGATTTGTGCCAACTTCAAGGAGAACTTCAAATGAGGAAATGGAACTGTTTCTGTTAACCTGTGGGAGTTCCAATGAAAAGGGCAGCCTGAAAGGCTGGAGTAACTAGCCAACACAAGGTGTAACTTACCTTATCAATATATGCAAATGCGGGTTACTTATGAAAATGAATTTTATTAATTGCACTAGAGAGCTTGGTGGGAACATTGAGGGGTTAACCATAATCAAATGGAAGACAATACTGAGGAGATTAGAAAGTTTCAGGTTTGAAAGAGGACTAAGTTCCAGCAAAAGTCTGTCAGTATATTTGAAGTAACCTAATAGTAAAGACATAGGAAGATTGAGTAGTGGATTTTCTTAAGATTTCATAATAAATAGATTACTGAAGATGGTGAATAGAGTATTTTCAATAAAGAGACTTCATGGAACAGAAGTCAAACCAGAAGTAGCTGAGAACCAGAATAAAGAAGTCCTGTCTATAGTAACTGTAAAACTTCAATAGTTTTAGCTGGGAGAGATAGATGGATTATTAATATGGAAGCTAACTAGGATTATGATTGCTTTTATTTTTTTTTTAAAGGGGATTTAAACTTTATGTGAAAGGTGAGGAGAAGAATAAAAGTGAGAGCTAGTTATGGAAGACAAAGATAAGGTTTGTCACACAAATGACTGTAGCATTGTGTTTCTAATTTTGACTGGGATCTTTGAAATAAAGTACATCTCATGTCAAGATGAACAGTCACTATCTAAAGCTTGTTAATAGCAGGAATACTCTCAGCAAACATCCTCATGGAGACTTTTTAAGCTAAGTGATGTGATACAGAAGTAATTTTTGAGTAACACACAGACCTTACAGAAAATTCAAATAAATGGCTTAAGTTATTATTGAATATTTGCCAGGAGTTAGCACTAATGGAGGAAACATGATATTCACCAGTTAATTTTCCTGTCAAACTAAGTTACACTGTAGTGCTTCATCGTCAAAATGGACAACATCTCTCTGAAGCATTGTCTCTTTACACTTCTGGAAAATAAATAAATAGAGTGTAACTGTGACTGAAGCTCAAGACACTTCCTTGAGAAGTCTGTGCTAAATTTTCTATTTTTTTTTATTTTTTTGAGTTTTGGGATCCTGGACTTGGAAGCATGAGGTAAATTCCAGATGCTTGGAATGGTAATTGTGAATGAATCTCAAATTATCACATGTTCAAAAGGCTGATTTTGAATAGAAAATGTCTTCTTAAGACTTGAAGTGAGCTTTTTTCTGCTGGAGTCCAGAAACCAGTTTTATTACTCATTGCTTCTATTATGTTTATAAATTTAAGATATTTTCTTAACAGAGGTGATGTATAGGAAGTATAGGAATATAATTTACATAATATATTTGCATTAGCACTTGTCCTCTTATTTTAAATAATATATGATATTACACAAAGTAAGAGAAAAGGTGCACTGTAAAAAATATGAGCAGCCTAAAATGCTCAAATCGAGCTGAAAGATTTTTGATTAAGTGCTTGAGGGAATGTTCATTTTCTCTGCATGCTTCTGTAAAACTCCATTTTTCACTGGCAGTAACATAGAAACAAAAAGGTCCTTTTAGCCAGTATTTGTACCTCCTCTCCTGGATCTTTTGTCTTTGGCAAATAAAAAGATACGTCTGAGCTAGGGACCCTGTGACACTGAAGCCAATGGAACCTGAAGAATTGGAGATAATGAATCAATAAATACACCAAGTAACAAAACTGTTACCATGCCAGTATTTTCATTGCTGCATGCTTTCTCCTTGGCAAGTAGCCATTTTCATACTGGGTCCATGCCTGTTACTTTTATTATTCCCTATCATGTAACTCTGGAGGAATTAATGTGACACCCCAATACTGGATAAGTAATGAGACCTGTACTAAACAGTTATGATCTTTTGTAATAAAGCTTCAGTGTGTATCAGTTAACTTTTTTTTTTTTCTTTGAATATAAGGATCCTTTATCACTGTGGCATTTTGCAGATATGGCATAATCTAACCCATTCAGCACAGAATCAACTATGTAATTGTGTTTACAATATT
Source organism: Pomatostomus ruficeps (assembly GCA_013400735.1). Lineage (NCBI taxonomy): Eukaryota > Metazoa > Chordata > Aves > Passeriformes > Timaliidae > Pomatostomus > Pomatostomus ruficeps. The sequence goes on from VYZT01021997.1 coordinate 39,177, forward strand.
AGAGCTGTGTTACCAATTTCAGTAGCACATCCTGCACTGATACACTTGCACACAACTTCCAAGTAAAGGAATTGACTTGTACTGGTTCAGCCTGTATCACATAGGTCTCATCCCCTGATTTTCATATCTAAAATACCTGTTTTTAGGGAGTATCTAGCACAGCTGCAAGGGCATAGAAGTTAATATATGTAAACAACCAATTTTTGCTCATTTGCTGACTTTGTAAGTGAATGTCGGTCTTTATACCAGTCTTTATACCAGAGACAGATACTTGTGCATTTCCTTAAGAGGAGAACCAGAAGGATTTAAGTAAAGATTTTGGGGGAGGAAGAGTGAGTAAGGTTTGGTCTTACCACATTCTGTAGTACAAAAGGGAAGTCTGGTTGTACTACATTTCTGTCCAGCAGACGAATTATTCACTGTTATATGCTGCTTACATTTTGTGACTCATATTTGGTCTTTCTCTCTGCCTGTCCTCCTTTCCCACTATGCCTAAGAACCAGTGAAAATGGAAAGTGATGTTATTTTTGAGCATATAAATATACTTTAAAAAACCCATAACTGTCAGTGTGATATATTCTGACGCAGTAGGATGTAGAGTGATTTTTAAACCAGAACCTCTGAATAGTTTAAAACTATTTATTCTTTAAGAATGATATTTCTTGAAGGAGTAGAAACATGAATTTTTTTCTTAAGTTATGAGAATTGAGTCAGGTGTTATGTTATAGTGTACAAATATTAATGACTTCCCATATAATTTAAGTTGGAGTTTTTTGGAAGGGGGAGGAAGGAGAGAGGAGAGAAATAGTGAAAAGACTAATGATTGTTTTGTCACATGTTGACATGCGTGAGGACTCCAGAGCTTACTGATTCTGTAGATTGACTGCATTTTTAAACATTCGTAATGTTTAAATGCTTTAGGTCTGAGAAGAAGACACCAGTTGCAGATACTGTTATATCAGTCATAGAGGAATGTAGTGACAATTATTGACCATGTAGTAGTGATGCAAATTTGTTAAGGTAATTTGCTTCTCTCACAGATAAAATTTGAAATGTATTTCAGGCATGACACTTAATGTTCCTAGTACACAACTTTGGTACACTTATGTAGCTAAATATGCATTCACCACTATATAAGATCATAATGGACTGATGCAACCAATAAAAGAAATGAATTTTGGGAGTTTCTGAAAGCCATTGGATTCCCTTACAGTTCAAAAATGTTTAAAATTAGTATTGCGTATTAGTGTTAAGGAAATAAAATAGTTTAGTGAAGCACATGCTGGACTGTATGTACGAATCTGCAATATCTTGCAGTTGGGCTTGTTGAACCTCATGAGACTGCCATGGGACCACTTCTCAAGCCTGTGCAGATACATTTGGGTGTTATTCCACACTTCAGGCCCGTCAGCTGCACTGCTGAGCTTGGTGTTGTCTGCAAACATGCTGATGGTACACTCAATCCCATGGGATGAATGATTGATTTAATCCCACATTGATGAAGACATTAGACAGTACTGGTCCCAGTACAGACCCCTGAGGGACACAACCCATTACTGATCTTCATCTGGACACTGGGCCATTCACCACTCCCTTCTGGATGTGACCATCCAGCCAGTCTCTTATCCACCAAACAGTCACAAAATCATAGAATAGTTTAGGTTGGAGGGGACCTTAGACATCACCTAGTTCCAAGCCCTGTGGCATGGGCAAGGACACCTTTCACAAAGCCAGGTTGCTCAGAACCCCATCCAGCCCGGACATTAACATTTCCAGGGATGGGGTATCCATAGCTGCTCTGGGCAACCTGTCCCTATGTCTTACCTCTGTCACAGTAAAGAATTTCTTCCTAATACCTAATCTAAACCTACCCTCTTTCGGTTTAAAGCCTTGTTCCATCAGTGTGTGCATGTGTAAAAAGTCCTTTTCTAGCTCTCTCATAGGCTCCTTTTAGATACTGAAAGGCCCCAGTAAGGTCACCCTGGAGGCCAAGCAATGTCCATCCATCAAATACACATCTCTCCAATTTACAGAGAAGGATGTTGTGGGAGGTCATGTCAGACACTTTACAGAATTCCAGGTAGATGACATCTGTAGCTCTTTCTTTGTCCACAGCTTACTTTACTCTCATTCCAATAAGTACTCAACAAATCTCTTAAAGGCATTATATTATATTTATAGAATAAAAAAGGGAAGGAGTGGGAAGCTATGTAGTTTTCTGTACTTAATATTTGAAGGAAAATTAGACTTGCCTGAAAATACGTTTACAAAGAATTAAACATTTGAAAATATGTTTACAAAGAATTTAAAACTTTCTGATCTGTTTGTTTTAGAAGGTGGAATGATCCCAGAGGCTTTGTAATTGCATTGAAACCTTCTTAACCTTTTGCATGTTAAGGTTTTATAATAGCTAAACCTAATGATCCAGACAGAACAGAGGTAGTGACTTGGAAGTGAGACGGAGGACACACACTGCAGTAGGGGATGAAACAGAAACGTCTTCCTTCACGTGCTTAATATTACTGCAAGAGCCAGGGTTTTGGTACAGTTCTGTAAAACTGATAACTATCAAACTGCAGGTTCCAAGCCCTTTAATCTGCAGACTTCATCTCCATTCCCATACAATAAAATCTGTAGGAGATTTTATTGCATAGGAATGGAGATGAAGTCTCCACATCACATAAGAGGATCACATAAGAGTCAGACTCTTACCTTAACCTTATTAAAGATACTAAGGTAAAATATAGTAGCAAAAGATAATAGCTGCTACACAAGCTGAATTTCATAAATGTCAGAAATCTAGCAGAAATTTCACACTATTAGGAAATGTAGTACTCAGCAGCAAAACCACACTTACTGTTGTTCAAAACAAATGAAAAAAATCCGACAGAAATGAGGTTTACCAGTGTGATCTTGAACTCCACCAAGACATCAATCTTGAGCAAAACTGGCACTTGAGCTAATACAAAATTAAGTGAATAACCCCACAATACTCATTCTGCTGTCTATGGAGGAGACTTAATGCACCCAAAACACATCTCTATAAAATACATCTCTATTTGTCTTTAGCCTGTACAGAATAAAAGCAACATAGAAATGATATATTGTCAAATTATATGCTGCTAAATTTCATAACTATGATGTTGTGTACTGTGTACAGTCTTTCACTTCTATACATTTAGCATCATCCAAAGTTATTTCTTTATTATTTGACTAGTGATAATCCTTGGGGCAAGCTATGTCTAACTAATGACACGTACAACACAGTCTTAAAAGGAGGTGAGAATGTGTTGGTATTCTTGAACGACAGTGGGATATATCCTGTGATCAGACTCTTTGGAATGTGGTGAGGGAGTTGACCCAACTTAAAGAGTCTGGTCTGTTCAGTTGCTTGAGCAAGTCTTCCAGTGTACACTTAAAAGCATATTGTTTTGTGGTTTTAAATAATTCCCATATTATTTTATAAGCATCCTAGTTCTTTTTCATATTTCTGGTTTTCATAGATCTGAATCTAGATTGAATTTTTTTTGAAGTAAAAACTTTTAGAGGACTTAGCAGCTTTGGAAGAGTGTAATACACTACAGAGAAAATGCAAGCCTGTTTTTCAAGGTTTTGTTTTTAGGAGTGATGGTGAAGAGTTGTTCTACTCCGAGTACTTGCATGTAGGTTTTTGACCACTGCGTTATGCCAATGTCGAATGTGTTTCTTGCCTACAAATATTATAAGCCAAACAGAAGCCAGAAAAGCTCATATAAACTGTCGTGGTTTGACCCTGGCTAAGTGCCAGGCACCCACAGCAGCCACTCACTCGTTCCCTCCCCTGCCACAGCTGGGCAGAGGAGGGAAGCGGGGGTGGGGGGAGAACCCCAGGGAATTAACCCAAAGGTCCATGAGTTGAGATAAGGAACTGGCAGAAAACGCTCCAAGGACAAAGCAGGCTCAACTTAAGTTGCAAAGTGAAATTTATTACTACCAGAGTTAGAAGGAGGATATGAGAAATAAACTAAACCTTTAAAAGACACTGTTCTTTTCACTCCCCACTCCTCCCTCCCTCCCACCAACAGTGTGAGGGGGGCAGGGTGTGGGGTTTTCAGGTCAGTCCATTTCCAAGATCTTCTTCCGCTGCTTAGGGAGAGGAGTTTTTTCCTCTGCTTTTGCCATGGGGTCCCTCCTATGAGAGACAGTTCTCTGTGACCTTCTATGGCATGGGTTTACTTGTCCATGGAATGCAGTCCTCCAAGGACAAACTGCTCCAGCATGGAAGCAGGGAGCCCCTCTCTCTCCAACTGGGTCTCCCACAACGACTGCAGTTTCCTCCAACATCCGCCTGCTCCAGCGTGGTCACCTCCTTCACAAACTGCGGGACTTTTATCTCAGTCTCTGTCTCTCACTGGGCTGCACCTGCTACGGCTTCTTCTGGCATCCATGGCTGCTGCGGCTTCTGGCAGCTCCCCACTCCAACGTTGGCACCTCACGCATGGACTGTGGGTGGCTCTGCATCCCTCATGGACCCAATGGACTGCAGGGGGGACACCCCGCCTCACCATGGGCTCACCACGGGCTCACCACGGCCTGCAGAGGAATCGCAGCTCCAGTGCCTGGAGCACCTCCTCTCCCTCCTTCTCCACTGACCTTGGTGCCTCCATGTTGTTTTCCCTCACATGTTCTCACATCCTCCTCCTTCTCTAACTAAAGGCAGCTGCGTGCACATTTTGTTTTGATTTTTCCTTAAATATGTCATCACAGAGGTGTAACCAACCTTTCTAATTGGCCCAAACATGGCCAGTGACATGTCCATCATCTTCAGAGCCATCCGAGATTGTCTCTGCTGGAAAAGGTGAAGAATTCCAGAAGCTTCTCACAGGAGTCATCTTTATGGCCCCCTCTCCACTACTAAAACAACAACAAAACTAATAATAAAAGAGGAAACTTTCATCACCCAAGACCTCTGAGAAAATTAATAAATACCAATGGAAAGCCTACTATTGATTCCATTAGGTATTTATTATTTGGAATAAATAGTTTTCAAAAGCATATTATTTGGTAAGCAGTTGCTGTGGCTTTTTATGTCATAATATAATTCCAGGGTATTGTGCTAATAGTTGATATATAGTAATTATCTCCTTGGCTTTTGTTTAATACTTGTGAGAATTTGTATTTTTGTCTTATTTATTCTCAATATTTCTATGGGTTGCTAGCTCACCTTTGATAAAAGACACTGTTATGCATTCAGCCTAAATGTTTAGTCAAACAGATGCACATAATTTTAAGTGAGAACAAATAGCTGCATCTTGAGTTTTTCTGACCTTTTGGTTCTATCAAATAGAAGCTTGATTAAGCATTGATTTTAATATACAAGGACATTAATGTTTATTCCCTATAGACCCAGTTTATCCAATGCATAGGATACATAAATACCCACATACTGCAAATATTACCTAAAACTTGATGTTGCAGTATACTATGTACCATCTTGAAAAAAACTCACCCAAACCTATATAATATGATTATCATTTACTGATAAAATTGCAAGTTTATCTATTTCATTTCAGCTGTAGTTGTAGAAACATCACAAATAATGAGGTAGGGAAATAATTAGTGGCAAAAGATGTAGTTTGGACAGAATGTGTAAAACTCTATAATGATTTTTGTGCCTAGGGGAGAGATGAGGAGTCCAGGAAAGTACATCAGTGTGAAACGAAAAACTGTTAGGGCATGAATAGCAATTAGGAACTTGGATACAAATGTTGAAGCCTGGGGAAGAACATTTGTCTTTCATGGTGGATTAAAACAGCTTCAGCCATTCACATGCTTCCATGTTGTTTTTGTCAATGTGGGAACTGATTGCATGACACAAACAAAATATACTGTGTTACTGAAACTAAGTACTTAGAGTTGTTAGAAATACTGACAATACCCACTATAATATAAAATGTGAGTTTTCTTATAGTTGGTTTTGACTGCCTTCTAATTTTTTTCTCCTGTATCTAAATTGCATGAGTATACTCTCCTTTGCTACACTTAATCTCTAGGTAAAACAAAACTTTCTTTTGTGTTATTTAGAAAGTATCACTAATCATGAATTAAAATTAAATGTGTATTACCAGATTGCATGGTGGGGGTTTTGGTGGAGTTTTTTTATTTCGTTTTTCGGGTTTTTTTGTGACTATTTGTGAAGTGCTTTATAAATATCAGTGTGTGTATTGTGGGCATCTGTGCCTGCCAGTTGGCATGCTTTGTCGAGTTTATTCAACTTCTTAAAACAACAAAAAATGTATTTTGGAATGAATGGAATCTGCATAAAGCTGTGTCCTACTGTTAAAAAGAAAGCATAGAATATTAAGAAATAAATATCATTAAATTTCTTTGAACTATATGCTTTAAGCTGTATTCTTGAATACACCATCTTGCTCTGAGGGATTCTCCAAACAACAGATTTCAAAAGACATTTCCTGATTCATTGGTCAATGACCATAACAGTACAGTTGAAAGGATTCAAATAAGGGTTTTGCTGTATTTTTGAGTCTCATGACCAAGAGCCTAGAAAAAATTGCTACCAATACAAAATTATAGAATTTTAAACTGATTTGCAGTGCAGAACTCCTACGATCTGCTTCCTGAAAATTTGGTCTGTATTATTTCAGCTTGAAACACTAAAATCAATAATCAGTTTTAGAAGCCAGAATCATGCCTAAAATTAAGAAAAAACCCAGCAGACTTCAAAGTTCATAATACAGTTTGGGTGTAGGCAGAATTTTTTAGCAGCTTATATCTTGATTAATTTTAATAATTCTCCTGAAATTCGGAATAAAATGTATATTCTAAATCAAAATGGATATAATGTGTAATAGTATGAATAAATTCTTAATTTTTTACAGCATTTTGAATGGAGCTGTGTCTAAACATAGCTGAAGTTATTTACTAGCAATACTACTAGCTTGAAGTTATTTTTAAAAGAGGAATTATTTAATTTTTTTAGGACCCTAATGAAACTACAGACTGAAAGAGGTAATGTGCTGGCTTCTTCTTATATTTTGTTGTGTTATTATAGGTTCTTTCATTAATGCATGCTAATATATAATAAATTGGGAAGACTGCATTTGGTGTTTAGTGTTCTGTAGCTAAGACACCGAGACTTTTGCTGCAATATTTTGCAATGATTTTATGATTTAAAATAAAAAATAATTAAAATATTGAAAAATATGAAGCATTAGAAGTAGTGTAGACTGTTAGAGCTGTTGTGAGCAGTCCAAGCTCTCCCCCAAAGTCTACACCATACTGCCCACAAACACTGAGATCCAGGGCTAAGCTGTCCTGCTCCAGCATGGGTACAGCTGCCCAGGAGCTGGTACAGCTGCCTTGGGTTAGGCAGTGGGAAACAGCTGTGTTATAAGACATGGCTGTGAGCTCAGACCCTTGGTTTTTTCCTAAGATGTGTTGTAGGGCTGTACCTCAGCGTTTACTTTCCTTTACTGATCCTAACATCACCTCACTGACCTCATGTTAGATGTGCCTTATCGCTGTGGACTAGTTAAGTGATCACAGGGCTGTGATTTTTACCCTGACTTCTTCCAGTTTAGGTTCATGATATACAAATGTCTATTTGATAAATATTTTTTTACCTACAATAGTGCACCTCATTAGTGGACATGAAAAGAATAGATTTCTATTAAAATTTAATTTGGCCTCCTGTCTTTAATGCAAAATATAATGATGGCCCACTATAACACTTTTTTCGGTTTTGTGATGCTAAAAGACTAATGCTAGGGGTGAGATTTATGTATGAAAAAAACAAAACAAACCAACAAAGACAAACATAGAACCCCCCAAAGCCTGGATGTGCAACATATACAAGATCTTTATTTTCAGCTTAGTAGTATTTGTCAGGTTCTTAAAGGAACAGAAAAATTGTAAAATGCTGTCTGGATCTTAAGCACTGACACACACTCTCTTTCTGTAGCCATGGACAGTTAGCAACCACAGGTCCTCACTATCCTTTTTCCTTCAGTGCGATTGTTCTCTCTCACAGGGCAGGATAAAGGACGGATGTCTTGTGTGGTTATCTTCCCTTATGAGGGCGCTGTGTAGCAGGGTGCTTTCTTTTCTCTATTGTATATTTATCTAAGGAAGGAGGAGGCCTGTTACTGTTAATTAGCGAGAACAGACAATACTTTCTATATACAGTGACTTGAGAACAGAAAGAGTCCATTTCATGTGGATGCCTTTTTCTTTAATTTTTTTTTTTTTTTGTTAAAGTGTTTCAGCTACTTTCAGCTATGTCAGGGTCTCTTCCAAAGTTGCTATAGAGGACCAAGGCTTTGAAATGCTCTAAGAATTCTGGTACTGCTTTTAATAAATGAAAATAGCTATCAGTAATGCATTAGTGCATTATAGGACTTTCAAATCACTGCACCCAGACTGTGATGAATCACAGTATGAAGTGAGAATAAATGTGCTGAAAAACACAGTGAGAGTCTGTTTGCTCTTGCCATGTTAACTTCAACTGAAAATAGTGTTTTAGAAACATAGCTCTTACCTTAATTTTCAAGATATGCTATTGAAAAGAGATTGTAAGTCACCTAATCTAAAGCTTCATTGAAATGAGCAACTCTGTCCTCTGATACTATTCACAAATTGATCAAATTTCCTTTATAGTTTTAATCCTGAAAGCTTTGTACTATGTACACATGTCTAAAGTATCTTTCCAACTATAGACTAACTGTACTTCATATCTTTGTGGTCACAATAGAGCAACGAGAGTACAAGGAATTAATTCCTTTGCGTTGCAATAGCAATACAGAGGAGGATGTTTCCCTGTTCATGCTGGTATCCTATTATCTTTTGAGTTCACAGCAAAATCCTTAGAAATTGAAATGTGATATAGTTTCTCCTTCATTCTCAGGCATTCGTCAGAAGGAATTTGATGAATGCTGATTTGCACATTCTGAAACAAGTTCTCCTACAGATAGCACACTTAATTTTGGACACTTGTGAAAACAACTTGCGTGCAGAACACACTGCACATGAACCTTTACATGGTGCTGATTTTTCTGGTATCAGAAAAATCCAGTTAAATACTTTAAAAAAAAGTAGTAATTAAGTTCTATGATTGATAAATGATCAGTAGCATTGCATCATTTATTACAGTACAGAAACATATTCATATTGTTTTCACTATGTTGTGTTAGTGACCAGACCCTAAAGAAAAAATTGTGATATTCACAATAGCCAGTTAAAAATTACTAATTCATAGAGGAATGTATTTCCTACATCCTTGAGTATAAACGATTGTCTTCCTAAATCCTTCATTATTTAATAGAGGAATGCCATTTACTGAATTTGCCAGAGTAATATATTAGAAGCAACCAAACTACATTTTGATAGGAATACTGTCTCAATAATAATGTGGACAGATCTGTACCAGCACCATATCCATGAAACAAAATATTCCACACTAAGCATATAAAACTGACTTGATCTTGTAGCTTAACTTGGACAATTTTTTGTTTGGGGACTGATTTTTTCTAAACATGGAAAGTTAATATAATGCAATGTTTTCTGGGTTATATTAGAAGTGGTTCTGTTTCTCTTGGCTTAATCATTATTGGTTCTACAAAAAAGCAATGATAAAAAAATTAAAAAATCACTGTAGAAATTACTGACCAAAGGAAAAAGTGAAAAAAGGCAGCTGGAAAGCAATTAGGGATATGAAACCATTGTATGGATTATGAATGTTGTAGATTACCCTGGGTTCTACCACTCCATAAAACTGATTTTCATCTCCCTATCTGTAACCATCTCAGGAAAAAAAAGAAAACCTCCTGTAAAAATTCCTGAGTAGTTTTTATGTTCTGAAGAATATAAAAATCCCTCAGACAGGGTAGTATCATTTTTCTCGAAACTATACATTCATTACTGTTCCATCAGAAAAGTTAGATAACTGGTGTGCAAAATGTTCTTCCCTACTTAACCTGCCAACAGTGGTGCATATTGTAGAAACTGCTTGATGATGTCAAAGGAAAAACACTTTGATGTAAAGAACATCCGATTTATGATCTCCTTTTTCATTTTGCAAGATCTCCTGCCAACTCTAAAAAAAAATTCCCTCTTTCAAAAAGATTCGGTAATACTAGAAATATGAAATCTCATAATAACTCATTTTCTGTATTAATGCAAATCACATCTCTTTCTAGGATATTTATGCTGCCTTTCCTAGCTCAGCATCGGTCTGACCAAAAGCACATGGTCTATTTTAGGTGCTGAAAGAGGGTCTGAGGGAAGAGAGATTTATTGTGGGTTCAAAGGTAGAAGCCCACAAAATTACTTTGGAATAGATTAAATACCTATTAAGTACAGCCAGTTCTCTTGCTTCAAACATCAGTTAGAGATTTAATGCTTTCCCTAGAGATTGAAGTAGTTTTATTTTGGGTGCATTGATCTACTGCAACTGTATCCAATTAACTAATACTGGATGAGTAAACATCAATGCAGATAAATTTTATAATTTCTATCTTCAGCAAGTAAATAGGAAACACAAGTAACCATGAGCTGTTAATTTAATGTTTAGATTAGTAAAAATATTATAATGATTAACACAGGGTAATATTTATGTTTGAATCTTTAATATTTAAATTTCCAATTTTTTTTGTATTTCAGTCAAGGAGAAATAAATATGCTGAAACAAAATTAAATACACCAAAAATGTGGAAGAAGTCATTAAATGGCTTTTGAAAAATTACAGTAAATTTTCCTAATGTTGTAATTTTAAAGATTATAATTGCCATACAGTGTTAAGCTTCATTACACAGAATTGTCGTTTTTACTATGTGTGGGTCTTTTGTTTTTCAGCATTGAAATAAAATTCACACAGCTGTCATTCAGCATTTTAAAATCACTAGAAAAATATGTGTCAGGTAGTTGTATCTCTGTAGCCACTTATGACTGTAACTAAGAATTTTCTGTGGTTTAGAATTTGAGATTTGCAGTTACATTCTTTCTTTAAAAATATTTTGTCAATATTAATTCCATGTTTTTTTAAAATTGTTTTATATTTAATGTAAGTGAAGTTCTCTAATAAAATGTATGTATGCAATACATGTACTCTCCTGGAAGAATTATATTTTTTAAAATATGAAGCAAATTACTGGCTTTTTAGTCTGGCCTGTTTGTTGCTTGTTGCTAAGAAAAGAGCCATTAGCACATATCTCTATGTTCAGCTAGTTTACCTCAGCTGATATTTATGTATATATGGCTACTGATCATAAATAGGAAATTATTGTATGTAAATGAAAAAATAAGATACCAGAAACATGTCTCATATTCCTGTTAAATATTTTTAAGTGTTTCTTAAATAAGTGTTAAATAAGAATTTATTTTTATGGAGCACTGACTTTGAAAGTAAAGTGAAAGAAGAATATAATTTCATTAAAGCTTAAATTTCATTTTAAGTAAAGTAGTTTCAGGCTGAAATTTTTATCATGCTGTGATTATACATTTTTCTGTACGTGGATTAATTTACTATACAACTTTTAACACTCATGCTCTACAGTGACAAGAATACTTAGACTTAACTTTTCATGTGAAGTAGTTGGTCTGTGAAGCTTTTTTCCACAGTTCCTCCCAACAGTCTATTGGATTTTCACTTACAAGTAAGGTGTTTTAAGTCGTGATTTTCTTGCACCAAAACTTGTAGTATTTCTGTTCTGTAGAAACTAATGTGAACAATGTGTTGCCGTCACAAGGAGGAGAAGAATTCAGGGTACTGTACTGTTAAAGAAAACAGTTTATAGTAATGCTATTTACCTTGGTACAAAAAATGCTTAAAGAAGCTTAAAGTAGTTTTCAAGCAAATCTCTTTTATATTTCCTTCAGTGCTCATCTTTTTAGTATTAAGGACTGAAAAGATAAACTGTCTCACTCTGTGGGAGTTCTTCATTCAGCTTCTTGGAATCTTTATTTCTGTCTCACTGATTTTTCTTTAATTGGAGCCAATACAGAGGGGAAGTATTTTTGATGAGTAGTTAAGCAATCTGTTTATATTGTTTAAAGTAAGATTAAATTGTAATAATTTCCCTATAGCTCTTGCACATCACCTTTTGTTGCTTCTGCATGGGTACTGTTAATGGCCTTGTCATAGAGGACTATGTGGTTACTAATCTTGGACAGAGGTTTGTGTTATATGCTATGCGATACTGATGGCTCTAAAAACTAAGGGATTAAGATCTGGAATCAAGAGATGTTACATTTCTTGCATAAAAATATCCTTTATGCCCTCAGTATTTATTTGAATTTGTTTCTTCACTTCAAAATCTCTTCTCACGTGTAGCATTTTACCTCTATCTCCCACCATGGTAGGTTTAGATTGGGTATTAGGAAAACTTTCTTTACTGAAGGGGTGACCAACCATTGGATAGGCTGCCCAGGGAAGTGGTTGAGTCACCATCCCTGCAGGTATTTAAAGAGACGTGTAGACGTGGCACTTTAAGGGTATGGCTTAGCAGCAGACCTGGTGGTGTTAGCTTAGCAGTTGGACTTGATGGGTCTTTACCAGCCTAAATGGTTCTGTGATTTAACTCCTACTTAAAGTAGAAGATCCCTCACTGTGAAGAAATGACTGTTGAAATCATAGAGCAAATAGACCAAAACTAGACTGTGAAAAATACTGCTGCCAGCCTTTTCACAGAATCAAACAATAAGCTGAGTTGGAAGGGACCCACAAGGATCATCGTGTCAAACTCCTGACCCTGCACGGAACAGCCCCAGCAATCACACCATGTGCCTGAGAGTGTTGTCAAACACTTCTTGAACTCTCTCAGGCTTGGTGATATGACCACATAGCTGTAGACTGTGATGAAGTCTCCCCTCAGTCTCCTCCAGGCTGAAGAGATCAAGTGACCTCAGCCACTCCTCATCTGGCTTCCCCTCAAGGCCCTTCACCATCCTTGTTGTCCTCTTTTGGACACTCTCTAATTGCTTAATTCCTTCCTTATATTGTGGTGCCTAAAACTGCCCCCAGCACTCAAGGTGAGGCCACCCCAACACAGAGCAGAGTGGTACAATCCCCTCCCTTGCCTGGCTGGCGATGCTGGGACTGATGCCCCCCAGGACATGCTTGGCCCTCCTGGCTGCAGGGCACTGCTAACTCTCGTTCAACTTGCCACTGACCAGAACCCCCAGGTCCCTTTCCATGGCACTGATTTCCAGCATCTCATTCCCCTATCTGCACATACTTCCAGGGTTGCCCCATCCCAGGTGCAGAATCTGGCACTTTGTTGAACTTCATGTGGTTGGTGATTATCGAGTCCTCTAATTTATCAGGGTCTCTTCTGCAGAGCCTCCCTGCCTTGGAGGGAGGCAGCAGCTCCTCCCAGTTTTGTATCATCTGCAAACTTGCTCAGTATCCCTTCCAGTCCTGTGTCCAAGTCATTTATAAAGATGTTGTAGAGCACAGGGCCAAGGATGGAGCCCTGGGGAACCCCACTAATGATAAGTCATCAGTCTGATGTCACTCCATTCACTGTAACTGTTTGTACCTGACCCATGAGCTAAAGCACAAATACTTATACACAAATATGATGAGCCTTGGTTTTTGGAGAAGTTGTATTCTGTGAGATAAGAGATTGAAAGGTACGTGTGTGTTACTTATCTATTGTGGTTGCATGGTTTGGGAAAACGTAGAAGGCTGTGATTTGACAGAGAAGCCTGCATAGTAACAGTATTTTTTTTAAGCATTAATATTTTGCCTTTATAAGACTATATTTAGCAGAGAAAGGTTGTAATTTGCCAGCCTGAAGTATTAATGAAATTGAATGCTTTCTGAGAAGTACTAGAAATAGCATTCTAAGAGAGTACTCAGAACTGCCTGAAATCTCGCTTTCTGGGGCATTCATTAAATGACTCTTAGCAGGTGGAGATAGGAAATGCACATTTATTAAGGGGTTTTTTAATATAAAGTTCTTATCTTTTTCAAATGTAAATATAATTTTTTAATATATGTGTGTGTAACTTTATATATAAAATGTGTATTTATGTTGGAAATGAGTCTTTTTATGACCCAAATAACAGGAAAGACATCAGAGATAAGTTTGAGACAGTGAATGCAGAGTAACTTAGGCTATCCCCTACTCTCTTCAATTCAGTCCTGGGTAATTAAGTGCCAGGCTCCTAAGTACTTTTACATGACTGAATAGTGACAGTGAAAATACAATATTACTTCTTGTTTTTCAAAATCCCACTGTAGTAAGAGGAAACTCCAATATATTGACTCAAGAAACCATATGAGTAGAAACTATGAAAGCTATTTCAGGTCCACAAGCAAAATAATACATTTTAGTAGATCATATATATGTGGTAGCAAAACATAGATGGCCTTGCTTATTTTTATGTAGATTAATGGGATAGTTAGACGTAACTTCAAAAAAATGATTAATCTACAATTTACCGATTTGTGATTTCTTCCCATTGTTTTACACTATCAAAGAGTAAGAAAAGGAAGAACTAAATCTGGTTCTGCTGCTTAATGACATGCCTAGAGTGATGTTTGCTTATGTCTCATGTTAAGTGAGAGTTACACAGTACACATTAATTGGATATCTTCTGGGTGTTTTTGCTATAAAGTTGCCTCAAATGTGGTTTTGATGTCAAAACTGGTTGTCGGAGTTTCATGTTTGTCTCTTTTAAACTTTTGAGGCTGAATATTTTAATTATCCACATCATGTCAAATTCTGTTATTGAATATTCTTTGACTCTAAACTACCTACATGTTCTGCAGATTGGGTAATTACACTTTTAATTTCTCCTTTCTGGACTCTTGCTAATGCTGAGGTATTTTAGTGGAGGTGATCAATACTGTGTAGCCAATTCCAGAGAGGTTTCTATCCATGATCCTGCAGTGTGCCATGATGACATTTCCTGAGTAATTTTTCAAGTCATTCTTCATGCATTCTAATATGCTTATTGCTTTCTTAATCATATTCAAACATAGGAAAATTAACAAAAAAAATCGATATTGTTCCTCAGCTTTCTAGTCAGTTAATTTAGACATCTTTGAAGTGTATTAGTAGTCTAAACTTTTTCCTCATCAATTTTTGATTGACTGCATCAGTGTCTATGATTTTGTCACAAAATATACTAACTAACATGATCAGTTCTGGGGAAATTTTGAAATACAGCATGTTGGCTTCTCTGACACTTGTGTACTGTGAAGCTGTATATCACACATTTTAAATAATTTTTAAAGAAAGTAATATCCCAGTGAAAAATAAGCAAAAGGTGAAGATTTTTTTTTAAAGAAGTACCCTATGGATGCTGCCAAGCACATGTTTGCCTTTCATATGCTATGATGAAATCCATTTAAATTTTTAACTTTTAGAGTCAATAACAATCCTATTTAAAAAGATTTATTGTTCTTTGAATGGTGAACCTGTTTTGAGATCGCTGTTGGCAAAATAACATGGTACTAAATGTTCAGAGTGCATTTTATGTAGATTACCTACCTGAAACACATTGAACTATTTGGAAATAGTCACAACTATCTGAATTTTGTGGGCTGATGCATGAAATACTTTGAGACGTTAATGCTAGGACCTGTGGGATCCATGTTAATAAATACAGTTTGCTACATTGTTTTTTCACCTACATAGTATTCAAAGTTAGCTGGCCTTCTAAAAGGAACTTTTTGGAAACAGTTTCTGCTTAAGTATTTCCACAATCTGTGCTCTTGCAGACTTCTTTTATACATGCCAATTGATTCTCGAATGCAGAATTAATTGAACCTGGATACATCTACTTCTAAGACAATGAAAACATAAAAAGAATAAAAATACCAATAGAAGTCTTAGTTATTTCAGCATGTAATTTGTAGATGAATTCAGTTTTATGGTATTTCTATTTTCTTTGCAGTATTTATGTACATGTATTCTTCCTTAGATTAATGTGAAGTCGACATATAAATACAATAGGTGTGAGCATATGACTCAACAAATGATAACATTTTAGGAAAGAATGTAATACCTTGAGCAAAGATAAGGAATTTCTTGTAGTTTAAACATTAGTTGACAAAATAATTTTAATTTTAGATTGATTGTGCTTACTCAAACTTTTTTTGTGGCTATCTATGGCCCAGTGTTCATATGTTCCCTGCAGAATCCTGATTAGGCAAGCATATTTTAAGAGCAAAAACTACGTGTCCTTAAAGAAGACTGTACCTGTCATTGAGACAACCAATTTTGCAGCTGATGTAAAAACTTCACAAGGATAGATTATAAAAAGAACAAAGATTCTTGTGATGACAGAGCATTCCACTAATATGTCAAACCTGAAACTAATGATTAACTTCATTCTTTATTGGATAATTTTAATGACTTTTAGTATAGCTTCAAGACATAACGCATACAGTCATTTTCAGATTTCTCATTTTTATAGCCATCAGCAGACTATATCTTAATGGCATTCTAAAAAAGAATGATAAGGGAGTTAGAAAGGTGGCTAAAATGGATTCCTCTACCCACAAACTGTGGTATATGTGTCTCTGCAGTCTAAGATGGTAAAAAGCACAGAACAGAGTAAGAGTCCATGAGTTAGAAATGCCCTGTGTGATACAAGAACTCACACAATAAGATGGAGTGTTGCACAGATACATGACGTCAGCTATAGAATGTAATTTAGTCTCCATAGGTTTTATTAGCTTAACCAGATTATCTTGAATATTAAAACATGAGTAAACTTAAAGATGGGTATTTTTTCTTCCAGTTGTGAATTTAACATGGGTGTTCAAAGCATGTGCCAGTGATACCCACATTCCACTGACCAGCCCTTCTTTAGTTTTCCTCTTCTCACCATAATATCTCCTAATCAAAATAATTTAGATCATCTGACCTTTCCTCTTATCACAGTTTCAACTCTAAACACAATGAGCCTGTGATGGTTGAGATTTTTGGTGTTTGGTTTGGGGTTTTTGGGAGAGTGTTTCTTGTGGGAGGGGTTTATTATTTTGTTCTATTTTGTTTTGTGTTTCAAACATGTTTAAATACCCTGAGATATTAAGATAAGTACCTAGAATGAGCAGTCACCTAACCCACCAAAACACTGGTCTGTTTCTCCAAAATTACCTATGTCACTAATTTTTAAGACAGATAAAATTTGGTACTCTGTGTGTTTGGAGTAATGTTATTTCTCACTCAGGAATATCAGATATATTCTGTCTCTGCATCATTCTCTAGATTCAGTTTATAGATGGGAGATCAAGAAGGTTATGTCAATACTAACACAGCAGTCTATTGGCTGTATTTTAAAAAATCTTTCTTTTATATGCCGGTAAAAAGAAGTGATATCAATGGTGAAGTATAACAGAAATTAGAAGAAAATCTGTTAGATTATTATTGGTGTATTCTTTGAAGGAGAATAGTTAAATCAGTGGCAAACAGTTCACATAAGTTCATGCTGAGAATGATAAACTGTGGTTGAATGAATCAATGCTGTATTTTAAATAGAATTGGGACAAAGGATTTTACATTAAGGAAGCTAGACCTACCTATTTATATGTTATTCAAGTGGTGGAAAGCTGCTAACTCAATTGCTTCCTGTCTTCCCCTCTAATCTTACTACCCCTTTTAAATTTAAAGAAAATACCTGGATTTCATTCTCCAAAAGCTGAACTAGTATTCAACTATTCTACCTTGTTATAATGTACTCGTCCATAAAATGTCACATTTTTGAATTAAGCTCTGTAAAACATCAGCTGACTTTGACTTGACTTGATTACATTCTCAGTTGAACAATGCGTAGGAAAATCCCCTTTAGCTGTGTGACTTAAATCCATCAAGGGAATAGCCATCATCAGGTTCTAACAGTTGCCCTTAAGTAGGGAAAGAAGAGGAGCAGATCTGTCCTTGTACTCCTATTAAAAATGTATGAATATAAATCTGGTAGGGACTGGAAACTGAACATGGAATCACTGTTCTCTTTCCAGGCTGAGATCTACAACAGGTGCAGGGATATGTTAAGACTTCTACAGAAGGAGGTTATTCTTTTATCCTGTTTTATCCTTTTATCCTGTTCTCATTCTTAAAAAAACCCAGAAAAACAACAGAATGTTCTCATGAGTTGGATTTAGAAACTAACCATTGCTGCCAAAAAGAAGTTGAGAATAGGCATTTTGCAAGCCTTCCTGAGACCACTTTCTTAAAAAAAAAAAAA
>VYZT01021997.1:57430-75559 GCA_013400735.1 Pomatostomus ruficeps
CTGAATTCCCAACTTCGACTTAACATGTAGAAACGAAATTACATCAAAGTTTAGGAGAACCTAGAAGAAAACAGAAGATCTTCTGAATTAGCGTATAATCAATATAATGCACATTACATTTGTTAAAATTAAAAATAAGTTGAGAAATTGCCATTTACTTGGTAATAAGGTTGTGTTAATATAGAAAAAACCTGAAAAATTAATTGCAGAAGGGTCAGTAAGGGGATGCTGGAGATAGAGGACACAAGTGACCAAGACCTGTGTTGGGTAAAATAGTTTGGGAAAACATGAATACAGACAGAAACTCTGTAGAAACTTCAAGTTTTTAATGAAAGGTGATTTCCTGACAGTATTGCAAAATTTACTTAAGCTTTTTCCTGTATGTACACTAGCTCTGCTATGTGATAGTTGCTTTTTCATTTGGATTTTTTCCAAATGCAATGTATGAATCCCAAGAGTTTGCTCAGAATTAATATTTTGGTTATTTTTGTTCTTATCAGTGGTCTCCAATTTATTCTTCTTTGTCTGTCTTTCTGCTTCCTTAACTAACACAGATCTAATACCTATTAAAACCCACAAAATAAATCAAACATTTTTAGCTCTGATTTTTTGAATCTTATTCTAATAACATCTAGTCACTTAATTTTTAACTGCCTAAGTATTTTTATAAACTCATTAGTTGTTCAGCTGTTGAATGGTATTTGCTTTGGTGCAAGACTTTCCCTGTTTTTAAATAGTTTGATCAGAATATGCCAGTAAATGAAGAGCAGATGAAAATGTACATTGAGATCTAGCCATGCTGTCCAAACTCGAGGCACCTATTTTTAAGAGTCCTAAACTTCAATTTCTCTTAAAGGCACCCTCTCTCCCTTTCATGATATAGGGAATTAAGATGCTTAATTTACACGCATTCATAGATTACCAGTGGTGTTAATACATACTATATAATACAAATAATTTCTGCCTTATTACTCTTTAACCACTTATTTAGAAGTTTTAGGCCTAACTTCAGTTTTTTATGCATTCCCTTTTTGTTTTATATAAGAATTTTTTTTATTATTTTCTGAATACAGTTATTTCCATTCTGTATGGATGCAGTTCGTCAGTTAAATAATTAACTCCCCCTTTTTTTTGCCAACAGTTAATTTTCATACCTGCTGGATTTCACTTGTTGTGGCAGAAGTTGTCATTGTAAGACTCTAAACCTTGGTTTTGTTGTGTAGATGTGTGTCTATGTGTATGTGTGTGTGTATATATATATCCCCCTGCAAAGGTCGCACTCCTGCCATGTATGATAAAGTGTTCATAAAAAACTACATGACTTCAGCACATTATCTTTACAAATGCCTTATTTAGCGTATGTCTGTGCATGCCATGACTGCATCCTCACTAAAATGCTATTACCTAGCTTACAATAGCTCTGTTCTGAAAAATGTAATTTTTACATAGCTTGAATTTTGGCTAACCAGACTTCTCGGAATCAGTTACATTGAAATCAGTATTATTCTTTTATAAAGCCAGCATGTGCCTGAGTCTTATTACTAAGTTTTACCTAGGGATATGTTGTCACCGAGGGCGAGCTGTCTATGAAGTACAGCTGAGCTGAGTTCTGAGGGACAGGAGAAAATCCTGCTGTATGTCTTTTCTGATGAACCACTGTAAGCAAGCAGATGTAGAACTTAACTCTCCTCCAAGACTCTTCCTTGCTGTCAATAGAAGACAATGATTTTTGAAATTCTGGGATGTATTCAGATTAATAAAAGGCTAGAAGATCTGACTGTGAAAATCACTTGCTTACCCTGTCTATTTATAAACACATTTAGGCAAAAAAGCACAGTTCTGATCATTTAGATAACACAGATTGTGGAATCTTCCTGAGTTCTATTTAAGGTGTTCATATTAATGTTTGAATATTAAGGAAAATACTAAATCATAGAATCATAGACTATCTCAAGTTGAAAGGGACCCCATAAGGATTACTGAGTCCAACTCCCCATCTTGAGCTAACTAATGATCTAAAAATTGCCAATACTGGATATTCTGCCAGGTAGCTTTATATGCAACTGCCACTGTCTCCATGACTGTTCTCATTTCTTCTTATCTTGGATGGCATCCTCCCCATATTGGATGGCAAGTTGGACTGGATCCAGATGATCTGGTCCATGTCATTTTTTTTGTAATCCCTGTTTTTGGTTACTTATTTATTTTCCAATCTCTTCAACACAATTCTGAATTCAGACTCAGCCTGAAGCCCAGGCTGGGTCTAACTTGAAAAAATCCTGCAGCAAGCAAAAACACACTGACATTTCTATTGTTTCTGTTGTCTGAAGAGAAGCTTTATCTGTGGATCTTGTTTTGTAACTTCAAAATGGGTATATTCAACTGATGGAAAAATGTAATTACTGTGCTTAAGATAATTTATCACCAAGCTACATTTGTGACATCAGCCATTATGAGGTCTAATGCATGTAATTGGCAAATGTGTTTGCATCGCATACTTTATTCTAATTGACATCTACCATATTGCTGCTGACAGCCTTTCAGCCCAGATGAATGCTTTCTACCAAGAGCTAATACTACTTTGCTGAGGTAGTCATACATGGACACATTACAGTGAAGATACAGAGTAAAAATCCACTCTGTTTTTTTGCTGCTCAGGTGACTAGTCACCAGTTCTGAATAGCGAGGCTTTGACATACATCAAGTAGATTTTTGACAGTTTGACGATATGTTACTTCTGAGCATTTGTACAATAGACCAAAAGAGGACCATTGAAATTCTGAAAGGTTACTGTGTGCTTTGAAACACTGAATATAATTCATGCAAGGCAAAACTTTATAAATTAAATCACTGAAGAAAAATGTTTTACTTAAGAAACTATTAGACATTTTCTCTCTTGTAATAAGATTACACTTTGTCATCAGTACTCATGCAAGAGGACAATGAAAGTTAATATTATGAGTTAGTGAAGGCCATAAGAAACTTTCTAAAGCCGTTAAATAGTCAACATACCTACTACAGTGACATCCTGTCAAGTCATAAAGAGTAGCCTGTCAGTCTTGGTGAACTAAATCATCAGGTACTGTTGCATGTAGGCAAAGGTCTTCGGTAATAAAGATAAAATAACTGTAGTGTTACTGAGATCAGGATGTTTATATTTAGTGTCTTGGCTATAATTAATTCACCCAAAAATCTTTAGAGAAAAAGAAAACTTAGTGAAACACAGTATTACTGTACTGAAATTGTTGTTCAGTTCAGATAAAAGAAATATATTGAAAGTATAAATTACATTAAATTGACACAATATAGTAAACATTAAAGCGTGAAAGCTACACATTAAGCCAGTTTTTATAGACATTTGGACCTAAAAAAATAACTCTTTTGTTACCATCATTTCCAGTACTTCTTTTTTCCTATATATTAAGGCATATTTTCTTTTTCTGCCAGAGTTCCTTGAAATTTCTTGCTATACATGATAAAAATCAGTCTAAATTGTAAATTTAGATTAAAGCAGTCTTGCTTCATAATTGGAAGGTGCTATTAGTTTCAAGTGTATTTTAAATTGCTTTTCACCATGTTCTTCTTTGCAATTTGCAATAATCAAGAACTTTGAAAAAATTAAATTTTGTTTCATTTTAATATGCCTTTTAGATTCAGTACCTAAAAGCCAGCTAAGAGCACTGTACTTGAAATATGTTATCCACAGTAGGTGGAGTCTTCTGGATTCATTCAGTCATACCCGGATTTTATTAAAAATCTACAAGGAAAGAAATGGCTAGGAACTTTCTTCCTGTTTTTCATAAAAGATTTCATTTAGAGAAACATACTTAGTTTTAATAAGCTGTGCAAGTAAGTATTGTTCATATTTTTGTGGTGTTGGGTAACAAAGCTTTTTCACAAGTTCTCATATCATGCTTATAATAAGATATTGATTAAATTGCTGTTGCTTTAACTCCCCAGGCAGTGCGAACTGCATCATAAAATCATGGAATCATTAAGGTTGGAAAAGAGCTGTAAGATCTTTTTATGGCATCATCTCAACATATATATATGTCTCTTACAACATACATATTGTTTACAAGCCCTTCTGTCTATTTTTGTAGTATCTATGTGTGAGGTATGTGGGCTTCCAGAGACCACAAAGAATGTACAAAGAATTCAGAAACTGTGATATTTAGCTGTGCAGCAGTAAAGGTGTATGATTAGATTCTTCATAAATAAAATATTTGATATTTTCAAGCAGCAAGTTTACTTTTCACCTTAAGACGACAGTTTTTTTCAGGTTCATTCTTCTTCATAGCATTTTCTCATTGACCTTATTGGAAGTGAAGTTCATATTGTTACCAGAGTCATTGGACATAATGTTTCTAGAGATGCCATGTGTTTTATAACATACACTGTACAAAAAAGCTGTATTTATACTTGTAGAAAATGAAACCGTATCTTTCATATTTTAAAGCGGGAAAAATGATAGCAACAATAAATATAATTTTATAAAATTCTGAAAATGTGTTACACTGTAAATGATAAATCTGTAACGAAATGAAATGTGTCTGAAGGTTGCCCTAATTATCTACATGGAAAATAATTGAAAAAATTGTAAGAAATCATCAAAGTAGGTATTTCTAAGAAATCTAAGCAAATTTAAATTTTTTTAGAATTTTGCTATAATACGTAGCAACTATTCTCAAATTTTAAATGACACAGTTTCTCATATTTGATATCTGCTTTCTGCACAACGCTATCCATAACCTGTGTGTGTCCGTTTCAGATAGCAATACCTTTTTGCAAAGTAATTTAGCTTTCCATCTATTTTAAATATATAATAGCTATATGATATGGTTTATTTTCTAATATTTTTCAAAATTTCGAAAACTCTCTATGTAAACACTCACTGTAATTTTAGGTTTTATGACAGAATTGTTTTAGGACACAAAAAGTATTCAGAGGCTAAGGCTGTGTTGAGCCTTGAACTGTCCCAGAATGGATTCCACCACCTCTCTGGGCAATCTGTTGCTGTTTTTAACCACCATCATGGTAATTCCACACACCACTCCCCTCCCTGAATATGTCATAGAAATTTCTTGTGTTTCCATTTGTGTCTGTTTCTTCTGTCCTATCATTGTGCAGCTCTGAGGAGAGTCTGGAGGCATCTTCTCTTGTCTTCCAGTGAAGTCCTTCTACATAGTAATAAGGTCTCCCCTCTTTACTATGTAACAGGCCCAGTTCTCTCACCCTCTCCTAGTACACCAGGATTTCCAGTACACCGAGTATCTTGTTGGCTTTTTGCTGGAGTCACTCAGGATGTCAATATCCTTCATGCACTAGGTAGCCCAAAAACTGGGAGCAGTACTTTTGTACTTACAATGTCTTACAAGTGTCAAGCAGAGGGAAAGGATCATTTTTATGAATGTGCATTTCCTACAAATTTTAATAATGCTAGGATGCAGTCAGCCTATCCTTCATGGGCACACCTGCCGGTTCATATTCAGCTTGTCCACCAGGACCTCCAGGCCCTTCTTTGTGCTGCTGCTTGCCGGACAGCTGTCCCCTCAGCTTTGCTGCATAGGGTGTTTCCATCCCAATTGCAAGGCCTTATCCATGCTCTTATTGAGAGAGCTTCAGCTGAGCTTCCAGTCAGCCCCTTTCTCTGGCCTGTTCAGGTTCCTCCTGCTAGTCCTGCCATCCGCTGTATTGACTGCCTCCTCCAATTCAGTGCCATCCTCAGGCTTGCTGAGAGTGCTCTCTGTCGTCCAGGGTGTTAATAAAGACACTAAACTACTGCCTGCCAGCTGGATTTTGCACCGCTGATCACAATTCTCTGAGTTTTGCAGTCAAACTAATTTCCTGTTCACTTGTCCAGCTTGTTTCTCATCAGTTTTGTGATAAGGAGACAATTGGAGACTGTGCCAAAGGCCTGGCTAAAATGAAGATGCACAGCACCCGCTGCCTGTCAGGGCTGCCAGTCACCTCACCACAGAGGGCTCTGAGGTTGGTCAGGAATGATCTCAGACAAGAAATGGCTGCTACAAGTACCTGGTTCACTACTTTTCTGGGGATAAGTATAGGGCTGACCAGCCTGTAGCTCCTTGGATCTTGCTTTTTGCTTGTTGTAAAGAGGAGCATGACAGCAACTGCCTTCAACTCATCAGAAACATTTCAAAAAGGATGGGCAGCAGTCTCACAGAGACACCTGCCAGCTCCATGAACACCTCTGGGGATGCCATGCACACCAGGGCCATGAACTTACATAAGTCTAAGTGGGTTAAGTAAGTGATCCACTCCTCTTTCTTCTCCTGCAGGTGCTGCTTCATGTCCACAGAATCTCTTAAGAAGCTTAGGCCACCCTGGAGGCTTGAGGAGAAGCCTTACCAGTGGAAAAAAGGCATGGACTACTGCTGCTCTTTGCACATGGCTTGTCACTAGACCTGCTGTCCCATAGGGCAGTGGCAGTAACCTCCCGGTGCCACCTCCCTGCCCCTGGTGTGCAGCAACTCCCAGCCCTGACAGACAGGCTCTGGCCGCTGCTCCCTGTGACCTCACCCTCCCATGGGTCCGCAGCTGCTCCTGGCAAAGCCAGAGCCAATGCCCCTTGTCCTGCCCTGCCCTGCCCTGTCCCATACTGCCCTGCCTCACCCCACCTCCCTTTCTCACTGCAAGGCTTTTAGGAGATTGTAAAGTTTTCTAGGCTGGTTGTGTTTTGTCATGGAAAAGGAAAACAGAGTTTAAAAAACTCCAGCCTTGGAAAGGGAAAAGAGTGTGTTAAGGTGTGTTTGGTGTTGGGTTGTTTTTTTTTTTAATTTTATTTTGTAGGTTTTATTTATTTATTTGATTTATTTATCTATGAGCTTTGTGAGTGATGTTGAGTAGCAGCCCAGGCATGTGCTACTGGAAGATAAGAAAAATAAGGCAAGAAAGGAGACTGGAATGAACAGATAATATTCTGACACATTTGATAGATATTCCTTATCTGGGATGCTATTATCATAGAAGTAGTAGAATTACAGGGCTGAACTGCTTTTCTTAGGGTCATTTTATATGTTAAGGGTGGGATATTACAGAGCAGAGAAGCCAGAGAAAGTCTTACGAAAAAAATTAATCTAGTACTTAAAATGAGATACAGATGTTAACATAGTCTTCTTGCCAGGGGTAGCTGATATTTCTCATTGTTTTCATATGCCAAAGGGACAACTATCCCAAGGCCTTGTTTAAGCAGAGCATTTGTTTTAGACTTTTTTTCCTGTTTTAAACTTTTCTTAGAGTGGACTATATTTTTTGCTGATAATCCTGTAGAAGTATACAATGCCCATGAAGGTTTGTGAAATGTTGTAGTCCCTAATTTCCATCCTAATATTAAAGAAGGCAAATTAAGCTTATAGATCAGAGAGGATGAAGTGTTGAGAAAGAAGAAGAAGGGCGCAAATGAGCTGGAGTAGCAGAGAAGCTGAAAAATATGGGCAACAAAGGCACATAAAGTCATTTGTTGCAATTAGCATGTAGTTCATTAATTTATTCAAGAAGAACAACATCCTTCATCAGTTTCTGTGATAGGATAAAGGAACACCAGAGAACATGACATTTCAGCTTGTTAGGAGAATCAGCTGAGGAATGGGCTATGTCATGTAGGTCTTCATGCACACATGTACACGTGTGGTTAACTGAGACCTCCCTGTATTATCTTTCCTGTGAGCTGGCCCGGGTGAATCTGGGCAGATGAGACACTTGTTCTGAGTGGTCTAGAGTCATCTGGTTTTGTCTTCTGTGTTCTTTCCTATCAGTAAAATATTTCCTGTAATCTAATGAATATACTTCTCTATTTAAAGAGCTTCACCTAGCAATCTTGTATAGATATCCCAAACCAGAAACATCCATTTTGAAAATCAGTTGTATTTTAAAACATAACAGACTGCATTTTGCTTTTAAACAAACTCAAGAATTTGGAAAATCCCTTCTGTGCATGAAAATTAGTGCAAGCTAAACAGCTAAAGATGCTTTTAAAGGAAATCTTCACTGAAAGTTCAGAGAAGCTGGTGGGACAAATCTACATATAATTATATAAAACCTAAAAAAATTAAACATAAGCAGTTAATTACCTATGTCATATTCTGTTAGCCATTTTGTGTGAGGTAACAAGTGTCTTTTCCAACCTAGTTGATTCTGTATAGAAAGCAGTGGAAGATTCAGGGGTCAGTATTGGAATCTAGGACGGGTTATGTTAGAATCCAATGACTTTAGTAAATATAACAAATTAATTATGCAAAATAAGATGAACTCTTATAAAACTAAATAAAAATTATCTAACTGCAAGATTAAGCTCAGCTAGAAACAAAGAACTGTCTTTTATTTGGATCTTAGGTGCAAAGACTGTATGATTTAGAAAGCCAGAAGATATGCGTGAAGGAATAAACAAATCTTTATATGATGTATAGTAACATCATATTTGAGAACTTAAGGATGGTGAAATTTCAAAAGCTCAGAAAAGGGCTGACAGTAAGACCTGAGGAAATATCCAAAGGATTGTGCGTAGTTGTCTTACCTGAATTTCCCTGAGGTACCTGAAATTATCAATCTCTTCTTTCTACGCATCTGCAAGAGATACTGAGATTGAACATCTAACATAGATTTATGGGGAATAAGTCAGTCCTATTCTATCTCTTTAAAAACTGCTGCAAGCCTATAGGGTTAGAAGATATAAGACTTTAATTTAGTAAACTGCAGTTTTGATAATTACACATGGCATTCTTTTAAGCAAGCTAGGGAATTGTGATCTAGATAAGATTAGACTAAAAGTATTATTCAAGTTTTCTGGGTTCAAAAGATGTAATATTTACTTGCAGTCACTCTTGTCTACAGTAACTGGGATGGGGGGAGGAGTGTAATTCTGTAAAAGTCTGTACTGGGTGTAATGTTATTCTATGGCATTGTTGATAGTTTTGGAAATAGAGTAGATGCTAATCTTGCTGCTGTCCCTTAGAAGGCAGGATTCAGGCTTAAAATAATCCTAATAACTTGTAGAAATACTAGAAAATAATAGACATACAATTTGGTGAGAACAAGCACAGGCACTAAGCAGGAATAATCAACAGCACAAATGCAAGATGTGGAATTCCCTCTAATGCTTCAGGGAAGAATATGGGGACAGCATATTTACCATGCCACACTGTTATATGTGTAGCTGGATCCAGATTTTTTGCTTTCTTACACAAGTGTTTTCATTCCTTTCAGCAGTAGCAGAGCCCAAGAAGTGCTAAAATGCTTGGCAGACATCTTTTGACAAATCTGAAAACACTTCATGCCTCTATCACCCTTTATGAATTTGGGGCATTGTAGCACTGGGTCAGGCCGGCTAGGCTGAGGAGCCCAAAGGAGAGCCAAATAAAGGACCACACAGAGACAGCAAACGGAAAGGGCAAAAAGAGAGAGAGGGCAGAACCCTCTGCCTTTATTTATATGTTTTTACAAATCACCGTGGATTGGAGGTAGAAATGACCACCTCTCAATTCCATTGGTCAAAGCATCAATCTATCATATTTCTCCACCCAGTATACTGGAATGATAAACACACATACAGTTAGGAAAAACATAGATAGTTGTTAAGAAACCATGGCCATGTTTACAGCAGAATGTGTGAGAAAGTATTACAGAAACACTGAGAAACTGCAAAACTCACGGCAACATCTCACCCTTTTACCATTAAAAAGAAAAAAAAAGAAAAAAAGAAAATGAACAATGTTCAAGACAACAGGGCATGACATACTAATTTTTGTTTACTGGGTTGATAGTCTGTGGCAAAGGCACAAGGGACAGAAACTGCTGAAACAAGATTCACTTGCTCTCTGCAGATCTTTAGAAGCATAATGTGTAAGCATCGGGAAAAAGAAATTGGAGGCTCAAGATGTCGAAGTTTTCTAAAAGAACAAAGAAAATGTACTTGGTTATTGATCATTCATTAAATTAAATTAAATATTAAAGGCATCAAAAAAGGACTTTGAACCAAGTTTATTCAACCTAACAAATGGGAAGAATGAGAGTAGCAATATATAAAATTCTTGAGAAAGGAGATCAGCATAAACTGATTTAGATATGACAAGAAGTAGCAAGGATTAATTTGCAGCAAAGCCTAGATGTAAAACATAAAGAAAGTAAGAATGGTTATCTCCTGGCTCCTAGGGTAGATTTCTTTTATTTTTTTTAATTTGGAGGGTGGTCCAGCTTTGACTTCAGCTACTTAAAGGGAGTAATACTGGCCCTTGTCAGTACTGGTTTAGATTTGAACATACGTCTGAACCCAGCCCCCTCTAAGAAATACCAAGGCAGGCTGTCTTTATGCCTTGTTCCTGGCTCTTCTGCTTTCTGTAGAATTCTGCTAAGTATGTAAATAAGAATCAGAAAGAATAGAAGCTGCTTCTTCTGTTTCTACTGAAAGACAAAAATTATGAATTAACTCTACTGTTCAAATAAATGTGACTGTTTAGTTCATATATTCTCTATACTCCAGTTGTTCTACATGCTGTATGGAAATGCTGTTGTGCTGTTTTGGATGGCTGGACCAGTTCCTCTGTGGTCATTATGTTTCTCCTCTCAGGCTACCAGGTAGCTGTTTGGATGTAATGATAACATCTGTTTGATTCTATTTGGCAGTCTTGAGATTGAAGAACTCTAAAATCACTTGGGTACTACAGAATTAAATGAAGACAAAATTTAAACCTTTTTCTTTTATAATTACATATTGAATAATTCTATGAACTTTGCCATGAATTATTGTTCAACATAATCTCATTTTTTTATTTCTAATTGTTTGGTTTATGTTATTTTTTATATTTAGTTGTACTGACTCTGTACTGGTTATTTCCTAGGTGTATCTACAGAAAGACAGAAAATTGATCACAGGAACAGAACACACTCTGGATTTTCTTCTGATGTGCAGACTACACTGATTGAAGTATTGAATCCTTTTGCAACACCACCTTCCTGTAAGTAGGCTCAGTCAGTGGGAAACATTATAAAATTTTGTTGGATTTCTGTGTAATTCAGTACTCTACAAGGAAAATGGCTAATTTAGTATTCTACCAGAGAAACAGTTACCTATATTTATAGGCACATATAAGAAAGAACAATGTGAAGGCTTAAAGCTTGCTCTGATGTTCCTCCACTGCCTTTTCTGAAATTCTGATTGAGAAAGTAAAATCATGAGTCACAGGCATTATTGGCAAGTTTTCAGAAGTGGTAACTCTATGTAGTATAGGAGGAGAAATAATGAATTTGTAGGGCAAGAATAGCAAGAAATAGAATTTTAACGTAAGGGGATTACAGGGATGTCTGTATTTGTTCTTATCAATGTCTCTCTGTGTCACTAAGATAACAATTAGTCATAGTCTCTTCCAGCTAGAGATACTCAATATGAACAATAACAGCATAAACATTGTCCATGGCCACCCTTGGCTATATGCCTCTCAGTTAATGTCAAGGGACACGGAAAGGTGGTTCTGAGATGGTCAGAGTCACAGTCTAAGGATATGTTGCGTCTACTAAATATTGAATATTTCTTTAGATTGGACTTTATCACTAGTGCAAGCTGAGAAATGAATCTCCTTATTGTTATGGAAATGAATGGATGTTTTGAATTCACGAAGTACCCAGGTTTACAAATTAAGGCCTTTTATTGGCAACAGGTATTTGGATTGACATAGTAGTTTTCTGGATTGAGAATTATAAATTCCACATACAAAGTAAAAACATGGAATTATTGTGATCTATTAAGGTTCAAAAACATTTTAAAAAATTTTTGTATTGGCTTATTTGCTAGGCTGTCATTTTATATGGTTGAAATGCGTAGATATATAAATTCTCCTAGATGATAAAAACACCTGGTGTTGATTAGGGAATGACATACCTATATTCTTTAGAAGTTTGACTCTTTGAAACTCAGATGTTGATGTTGACTGGAATATTCAGTGGGTCCAAAATTATGAAATAAAAATTTTTATTGTATTGAGCATTTAACTTGTCATTGTCAAACATATCAGAGTCATTTGTGCCCTTTATTTTCTGTCATATCATAACATATTTGCATCTACTGAAAACAACTTTTGAATATTCAATAACATTGTATTGTTGTTTTGTTTGATTTTTCAGTTAAAGTTGACTTTTTTTGCAAGGATCTAGTGTAGCTTGCCTTCTGTTGCTTAAATCTCTGTACATCTCTGCTGCTTTGGATGGATACCCTTTTAAGCCTGGTTTCGTGATTTGGAAATAGGAAGTGATGCTTTGAGATAAGGCAGTGTAAGGTTACATTAGTGCTCATTGGTTTATATGCACTCACTACATCTGAACCTTCTGAGAGGAGTGGCATTCGAAAAGAGGGAAGGGTCTCACTATGATGCTTCTAAAACTTGTATTGAAAAGACTGGCTGAGCAGAGGGGAGGGAGTTACATGCTGAGTGACTGTCTATAGGGTAATCATAAACTGTCTTAGATGGAGGATTAAAAAATTGCAGTTCTCTTTGTTATGAGAGAAACTTCAGACAGAGCTCAACACCTTCTTACATGCTAAAAAATTGAACTGTAAGTTGTAGATTTGTCAGAAATTTGTCAGCTATCACAATTTTCCTCACACTTCGTGAAAATTCTTGCTTCTATTGGCTACCATGAGCAGTTTGTAAACCTTTTCAGCTTCAGAATATTCAGGATATTCAAAACCCAGTGTCCCCAGAGGAATGCTGATATTAACACAGGGAGATGCAGCTGGGGGAACTGAAATGCCTGGGTGCAGTCAGATGAACCAAGTGTTTGCCTCTTGTTCTCAGCTTTCTGTTTGGTGTTTTAGGTGTGTTTGTAATACTTCATTGTGCTTTTAATGCCAAAGTTGTTTTTCAGTGCTGAGCATTTGTGTATAAAATGATGGAAGTTCCTAAGGTAAACCATAGTTCAATTTACTTGAACGTGTCAGTTGGCTCATTTATGAGTCACTCTTGCATGATGAGTACAGAAGTATTCCACATGATAATTTAGGAAGTATATAGTAATTGACATATAATAATATTGAAACAGATTGCCCAATATATTTATTTCTTGGACAAAAACTGATCAATTTTAATTTGTCGAATTCTATACTGCTTTCTCATGGAAGTGAAAGTATATTTATTAAAACAGCAATAACTGTGAAGCCTAGTGTGGTAAAATTTTATAATTTCTTTTGTCAAAGAAGCAAACCGTGAGATTAACTTGAGAGTAATTGTTAAATTTAAAGTGCAAGGTAGTGGGAACACAAAAAAAGCTTTATGATGAGTTTTTGTCAATCTGTATAATTTTTCAGTTAAGCAGTCATAAATCAAGGAATATTGTATTTTTTGAGGCTCATTAAAGAGACATTATACATTAGAATAGTGAGGCAGTCAGCATAATGAAATGATGAATGCCTATAACTATCTGTATGTAAATGATGTGAGACAGATTTGCTAGTGCTACAGAGGAGAATAGCAATCTATTTGACAGTTCCCTGTAGGTGCTACTTCTGGATACAACCGACAGATGTAAAATGTAAACCTCTTCAACAGCAAGCACTTATTAGCACTCAGTGGGGAAAAAATGGCAATATAGAATAAGACAAATAGCAGATAATGCCATTCAAGTAACTTTGTTCTTACAAAGCTTTATTGCCAATATGTTAAAGTCTGGAAGGTTGGGGTTTTGTTTGGTTTTTATTGACAAAGCGTAGGTAGGTAAGAGAACATTTTGGAATTTAGAAAATTGTAATTTGAAACATTTAAGAAAATTCACTCAGTATTATAACTTGATGGAAAATCTGTTTATGTGCCCTTTCATTCAACTTTTGAACTGTTATTTGGTAAATATTTGTTGAATCATTATGTGATAAATGTCAATACTGTATGTGTTTGTTGACTTTATCAAATTAGTTTTAATTGTTATTTCCTTTCTTTTTCTCCTCCCATAATAAAATAGAAAACTCTAGTCTTTCAGATTTGTCATTTTAATGGAAAAAGACCAGAAGTAGTTAATAAAAACTGGTTAGCAATAGCAAATATTTTAGGACAACTTCTGATTTTATTTCTAGGCTATTTGTCTCAGTCCTAGCCTGAGATGCTACTGCTAGAAATATAAAATATTAATCTGTGTGAGGTTCACAATAATACAACTCTTCAACAGAAATCAGCATTAAAATAGTTCAGGAAACTCTCAAAACCACTTGATTTATTTCTAATCCTGCTTTGTAATAGATTAGGTTAGGGATTTATATTTCTTTAAAGTATGAATCTAGGCACATGAATTGATTTTTCAAATTGTCAAAGCTTACTTTAAAGCTTTTTATTTTTGTCCTTAAGGAATTTTTTTCCTAGCTGCCAGCCAAGCTGCTGCTTGAAAGGGTAGGGATTAAGCCAACACTCAGAGTGATGCAATGTCTATATGTTTAGATGGCCTTGTTTCTTTTAGTATTATGAAATCTCTGACACTGTGTGTGCTTTTTCTTTGTTATCTGTCATCAACTGTTTAACACTACCTTGTGTTGCTTGCACTAAATCTTTTTGGAATTTAGTGTCTCACTGCACCACTGCAGATTTGTAATCCCCTTTCATGGTGTTAAATTATCAGCCACATATGCACTGTGTCTAACTTAGCGGACACATTTATTGTTCCCTGGCTACTGTGCTTGCTAATTTGTTTCTTTATTGCTTTGCCTTGAATTAGGGAATAATCGCCCTCTCCATCCTGAATTCTTAAAGGAATAGCTATAAATTTATTCCCTTGTAGTTTTTGTTCTTAGTTCTCACTGTTGCAAATTAAATCTAGATTATTTTCTTCATGTAGATAGATCTTGGTGTATGTTCATGTAGAACAGCTGAGGTTCAAGAATGTCAAATGTGAATATCCTCTCAGTGGGGAAAGGAGAGTAAACACATTTTATGAGAGAATTTAAGCAAGGATCCATGACTGCAACAGATTTGTCATATAGCCAGACATTGGAAGTAAGGGGGAGTTCATAAGGAAATGTATTATGATCCAATTAACATATGTTCATTAAGTGATGAAGGGCTTAAAACTATTGCTGAATCTTATCTCCTTCACTTTGCAACACTCTAGAGTTGCAAATATTTATATTAGATAGAAGATCTTCCTATGCATTTCCTGGCTTAAGATTTGCTCCCTTTCCTTTGCTTCTTCTTCTGTTCTCAGCTGTGTGATAATCTCTCTTATGTTAGATGCCACAAGCATTTTCAACTGTCTTGACTATCTGGTTCAGCCAATCTCTGAAACATTTTGAAAAAAGTGAAAACATCTAACATGTACCTTTACATGACAGATAACAAAATTAGGCCGTGTTCTCTATCTTAATGAAAACCCCAAAACAAAAAGCCAGCAACATGTGTTCTATAGAAATCTCATAAAATTATATCTGTTTGAACATTTTATACCCCAAAATATAAGAACCAAACCAGCTATTTTTTTGTTCAACCCTTTTAGAGCTTCCTTGTTGCCAAACAAAGTAACTGAGATCGGAGATTACTGCCTCTGAAATTAAATTCTGTCTATTCCTCTGAGGCTGGTTCTGTATGATCCAGTATGTTCCTTTATGATGCTGTGTAAATTACTAGAAATGAGTCTTTTATGGTGTTTCTGATGACTGCACTTATTTGATGAGTCCAGGCTTACAAGTTATTCACTAGTTTTAGGAATACGCTTAATATGCTTATATGATTATAGACTTCATATAAGCATAGTGCCTAAATATACGCAAAGTATACACAATGTATGTAGTCTTTTAAATATAGACTAAAATTGATTATTATTTACAACATTAAATTGATTATTATTACAATGTATAAATCAATATCTATTAATTTTTATTTTTAGGGAAACAGCTACAAGTTAACAATGTACTGTATAATGTAATTGCTTCAAGTAGTTTGAGAAAATTGCTTTGAAATGTCTCAGCAAACTCTTTTAACTAATAAGAAAACATACTGAAACATAAGTGTTTCCTTGTCTCATTTCTTCTGTTTAGACTAAAATAAATAATAAATTTAGTACAATAACATTGCACTGTCATTGCATTTTAAAATCAATTTGCTTTTCAGTGGTACTAGAGTACTTAAATAATTTTTGACTAAGCTTAACATTAGGTATCTCTAACATTATTTCTTTATATATCAGTTAAATCTGACTGAAAATCTACAAATAGAAGTATAATTTTAAATATAATGCTTTTGTCAGTTATGTTTATCTGAATTTATCACTTTACTAATTGCAAAAGAATTGAAATTGCTTGGATATTGTTTCTTTTTTACTCAAAGAAATCCCTTTGCAGAATGTAATAAAGAAGTACTATGATGCTCATCCAACTCTTTCAGCTATTTCTTTTTTAGAACTGAATAATATGTTTAAATTATATTGAATGACAGTTGTATGAGGTGAGTTCTGCTGTGTAAGTGTGCCAGGGGAGTATAAAATTAAGATATAAACCCGTGATACAATAATGTTTTATTAATACCTATTTCAAGTAATCAAAAAATTAAAACAGTTTTAATTTGTGATTGATTCTCTTGGCAATATTTTTACACAAATAATATTTTGGGTTAACTGAACTTCTGCAAACAAGATGCTTGTGAAACAGAAGTCAAAAAGGTCTTATGAGCCCATTCCTTGAGACTTGGCCTCTCCAACTTTTACAAAGAACATTTGGAATTTCACTTGTAAGAGAGCATTCTGACTGGACCAAAAAGTCATTCTTCACAAATGGTGTCAAAATAAAGAATGTTAGTGCTCATCTGGTAAAAGGAAAGCATATATTTAGGCAACCTGTTAGATAACTTTCGTTTATCTGTTTCTCTTAAATATTGCTAAAGTCCACAGATACAGAAAACAGAAATTATGTATAGATAAGCTCACACATAATATCTTTGTTGGGGGTTTAAAATCTAGTTTGTTCGGTTAGACTGAAAAAAATCCCACAAATACATATTCAGCAAAAGATCCCAGTCATGCAATGCTATCCAGCTGAAGGGAGGCCTAAAATTTACACCTCAGAACCACAGAATATTCTGAGTTGGAAGGGACCCACAAGGATCATCTAGTCCAACTTTAAGTGAAAGGCCCATACAGGGATCGAACCTATAACCTTGGCGTTATCAGCACCGTGCTCTAGTTTTCCTTGAATAGAAAACTGGAAACTGTTCTTCAGTCCTTCCAGCATAAAAGCATAGTTTCATGGTAACAATGAGAGGAGACTCATTATGACTGGTTGCTTCACTGATGTTTTTAAAATTTGATAGCCCAGCAGCAGGAGCCACTGTATGTTATCATTGCCTCGCATTTGTCAGTCTGTACTTTGTCTTTTTAATAGCGAGGACACAGCTTTAGAACTTCATTGCCAAGAGATGACAGTTAAGACAAGACTATCGAAAATATGCATATGGAAATGAGTGACAGTTTTATCTTAAGGCTTTTCAAGATTTCAAGAATAGAGTGTGTATATATAAGCAATCTCAAAGGAGTCTTTTGTTTTTTTGTTTCAAGACGTAGAAGAATTTTTAGCATAAAAATTAAGTAGAAAGACATAAAGATTTATGACTGGTAGTGAACATGCTGTGAACTGAGCAACTGGATTGCACATATTTTAGGTTTCCTCTTTAGCTATTGTAAATTGTTGACATTCATAACTAAGACTGAAGGTGAAGAATTGTGGGGAAGAGAAGAACTAAAATTGTAACTAAATGCAAGAAAACAGTAGAAAAGGATAAACAATAGAGAGAGTATGACTTTGGACACCAGCGAAGAGGATGAGATGAAAGGTTGCTTGAAACGGAGAAAGATAATGAGAACTTTCTTTCCCATCTTAATTTTAGACACTGCCATAACCTGAGGCAAACTGTTTGACATTGCAAAGCAGAAGCAATTATCTGTTTTACTGAAGCGATTTTCACCTGAAAGGAATGGAAATTAGAAAATGAAAAGATGAAAAAAACCAGTGTAGGAATGCTGTACTAGCGAGTATGTATTTAAAGTCTAGTAAATCCAGATGAGATGCATCGTTTGATAGTAGCAAAGTGAACATAAATACTAGTTCTCTAAAAATGTCTTCAAATACAATTATATGTATATATGTATATATTT
>VYZT01021998.1:0-65573 GCA_013400735.1 Pomatostomus ruficeps
TTTGGATTAACAGAAGATGCAGCTCATTTTAATGTACTTAGAAAAATTCATCAAAGTTCATTGCAGAATAAGTCATGCATACTGACTTGTTCATTCCAGTGGAAATGAAGAAATCCCCATAAATATAGAAGTTTAATGAAGTGTTTGAGCAAAATCTTGCCTGTCATTCCAGTTACCACTGATTTAGAATTTTTCTTGATATACCACTATTAACTGCTCTTACTCAGCACAATCAAAAGTTTACCTTAGATTTCACAAGCTTCACCAATTCATGGATGAAAGATTTAGTTAATAAATGTTGCCAAATCCACCTTAAAATCTTCAAGCATAACACAAAATATTGAGAAGTGTTACTGACTCCTTAGCATTTTGCAACTTACTTCATTAAGACGGTCTTTAATTTTACCTAACAGAATTGGGTTTGCAGCATGACCCCCTTCTGCCCAGGCAATATTCATTGTAGGAAAGTATGAAAGCATCACCCATATAACCTTTTGCTTCTGTAATTTAACTGTTTTAAACTACTGGATGTTTTGTGGACAAGAAAATTTATTATATTTGTTTGGTCAAATCTGATCATCCAAAAACATGCCTAAGATTATTTGGAACAAAATTTCTTTCAATATTTTTAAGGTGGTTGAATCATGCTTTCTCCTATTTTCAGAGAGGTAGATAGCTCCTTTACAGACACTCATTCCTGTCTAAGCTTGATGACTAAAAATAGTACCACAGAAGAGTAATAAACACCTTTTAGGTCACTTTACTGACTTCTGTCTTCACTGACAGTCTTCTGAATTTAAGACAGCCAAATTCATACTAAATTAAGATAATCTCTAGTTATAGCCTGTTAACTCTTTTGATGTTCAGCAGTACATTAATCATGACAATATATTTTAAATGCATGCTCAGTTGTCATTCTACTTTGATTAGGCCCTTGAAAATACAGCTAGCTTTCAAAAGGATCTACAGATGTTATGCATATAATTCTGAATATTTCTATCCCATGTAGAAAATTGCCTGGCAATGCAATCTTCATTCTTGCTCTGAATTTTGCCAGGTTTTAACAACCAAAGGCTATTTATGACCAATGAAACACAGGCTAATTTAGCACTGTCCTTCCAATCCAGCTTCAGTATGCCCCAAGATACTTTTTATTCTTGCATCATGTCAGTACAATTTTATGCTAATGTCAAGATAATGAGTAGCTGTCAGTTGATCCTGATTTTGGCCTTCAAATCAATAGTAAGACTTCATGTAAATATAAATGACAACATAACCAGTCTATAAAAAAAGATTTTTCCTTTCATTATTATAATTATCACTGTCATTATTGTTTTTATTACTACTTAATTATTACCACTGCAAAAATTTGTAATGTGCTAGCTACTACCCACTCACATAGAAAAGTCCAATACAGTTCGTATTCGAAGAGATCTGCACGACATGAAAGACAGAAAGGGGTAAGTAAAATGTACAGATAAATACAGACCTTTTCTTAGGGAGTAGAAGGATGTTCAAATTTAAATGTTCATTCTTCATGTACAAGTAAACATGAAAAGTGATAAAGCTGAGGTATGAAAAAATGATACAAACTATCAACAACAAGCATAAAGTGAAAATTGACCAAGACAGCTCACCAGCAAAGCACAACTAACTTCCTCCTTCGAAGTGAGTTTTTACAATTGTATTCTTAGAGCAGGTCTTAAATTGCTTCAATTTCTGGAAGTATTCCTCCTCTCTGAAGTTTTAAATTATGTTAGTCAATACATCTCTTGAATGTACAGATATTCCACTCAGGGCAAATAAAAATCAGAGCCAAGCTGCAAGAGGTAGAAAGATATTGATCTTCAGAATTTTGTTGCTTCAGTCTTTACCAGATACTCACGAAATTACTGACACAGTAAAACAACTTAATATTCCAGGTTTTTTTTTTTTTTATGTTGGACAGACAAAAACTGGGACCTTGTATTCAGCTGAAGTGTAAATATTACTATTAACACACAGTGAAATTAAGCAACTGGTTCATCACAAGTGCCTGAAAGTGTCAAGAGCAAAACATCATTGTCAGTGATTTCTCATATTTTACCCCTTTCCTGTGTAATGACTAGTCAGGGTTTGTAAAACTGTTTCCAATACACAGTCTAGGACTATTATGTATAGGAGTCCTAGGTGGGTATTTCCAGATTTCTAAACTTTTGTTGAAGTTAAAATCAGAACCTACACAGATGTTCATATTCAGCACTAATTTACATGAGCTTTCTTTATGTGGAAATTCCCGTTCTGTATAATCTTGAAAAATTGTCTAATTTTGCAAAACATTGCATGAAAAATTCAGTTAAATACTGCCAGGCACCTCCGGAGTTACATATATAGACTTACAAGACAGTCATTGGAAAGAAATAAGCACCTCCAGTGATACGTACTCACTGAAATACGAATCTGATAGCAGGCATATTGTATGATTCATCTTTTCTTTTGCCACTAAGAAAAAATCTCGATTATAAATTTACCATGTAAATAACTGAAATCGAGCATGCTGAATCATAGCCTAAATACTCTGCATTTTGTTATGTGTCAGTATCTGAAGTGCTATTTGTTTTTCTGTTCATCACGGAAAGGTCAGGGATAGAACCACTAAAAACACTTGGAATGTTCAATAGTTACGAAACTGAACCCCCGATGAATGAATTCTACCACGTACTTTGATATTTACCTAATCTAGCATGATTACAACTGATTACGGGCCTTCAAAATAAGAGTCATTAAGACAGGACATGATAAAGCCATGGAAATCCAGGGTAGCTGGACTAGCATTAGCATTAGTCACTACCACAAATGGATCCAGCTGTGCTGATAAAAAATGCATGGTAGAATCTGGAATCATCAACATAGCATTTAGCATTTTCTGAGTGGGGAGAGTAACTACAAAACTATACGTTTGCAAATCTCAAAACACATCTTGGCATGTCATTTGGCAAATAAAAATATGTTTAAAAATACTAGGAAGTGTACTTAATATGAGGAAAATTTGTCTTAGTTGTCACTGCACAGAGAATATTAGGCTTGGAATATTTCCATTTTGTTGGGATTTTCACACTCTTGAGGTTGTAGAGAGAAGGTTTTGATAGCCATATTCATTGCACTGTTTACACACACACTCAAAAATCTAGGTGAAATGGGAATCTTTATAAATGGCTCTTATTTAATACATTCAGGGGCTTTCCAATGATCTAAAATGCAGATCTGAGATTAAAGAAAAAACAAAACAAAAACCCCACTCAGGACCAAAGAGAACTTCAGCAACATAACAATGGAAATGGATTCATGGTTGACAGACGAGCTCGTACAAAGACTCCTCAGGGAGAGGAGAAACCCCGTAACACAGGTCTGTGAACATGCTACTCACTAGTTCAGGTCAGGGCAGAGATAGAGAATATAAGAATCTGTTCAAATGGTCAGAGTTTAAAAAATCAAAGTCAAGAAGGAAAATGTGATCAACTCTGTTAGAATAAAATGAATAATAGTAGATGGTATAGGTGGAGCACAGTCTATTGAACTTGGCAATACAGGTAAATTAAATTTGATGTAAAACATCATTTCAAATAGCTCCAGATGTCTTTCTAGAAAGAAGCCAGACTATAGAAACAAGTATTACAAGAGACTGTAGAAATTAAGGACTGATTCTCAGAAAAATCAAGAGTCTACAGCTTGTGCAAATTATTTTTATTTTATTGCTTGTATGCATTTTTTTTTATTCAGGTATGCAAATTCCCTTGTCTGTGTATCTTGGCCATGTGGATTTGCCACGAAATAATGAGGATGTGTGCGTATGGCTTCCACATATTGAACTAATAAGCCAGCAAATAATAATTGATTTTATTATCTCTAAATTTTTTGTCTAATGGAAAAAAGAAAAAACTGAATACATTTTCTTCTTCACTCTAATTTTCATTCTTCCATTTCTTTTTCCACATTGCATTATTGAGATCTGCCAATAGTATATTAATTTCCTGAATAAATGATCCATCAGTGTTTCTCAGAAAGAGTATGAAAAAACGAGCTTTTCTTTGTCGTTGGCCGCGGAGGCTGCCCGGGAGCCTGTGGGCGACGGAGCGCTTGGCTGGATAGACCTGCTGCAGAGACGCAGCTCTCTATCTATCCCTTCTGCCGAGCTGTCAGCTCCGCTGTGAACGGAGCAGTCGCAGCCGGTGTTACGAGCGACGGCAGGAACAAAGGAGCGGAAGCGGTCTCCCCCGTAGCAGCAACCAAGGTTTCAGCGTCAGCCGATGCAAGGTGTCGAGAAAAACCTCGTGGACCGGTTACATGGAGTTTTAAGGGGAACGAAAAGGGGCGGATACAGAGGGGAGGGTCCAGGATCCACAAATCTGAGAATAATGAGGAGTGACAGGCATCCAATAAGTTTTGAACAGGGAAGGAACATATTTGAACTAACCAATCAACGTAACAGAACAGCAGAACTTTCCAGCACTTGCTGAATATTAAAATAACCTTATGAATATTAAAAATACCTCTGAGGGGAAAGGGGTGGAACAGAGACTTTGACTGGCAAGCTAAAATGGGAGGATCAGGGGATTCCCCAGCCATGCCTTCCCCATCTCCCTCAGACTCACCGTCTTGAGAGGAAAAATCTACCCAATTTATTTCATTAATTTTCATAGTGAAGGCAGGCTGGGTCACAGCCACATTTCTTTATTTTTCATCCCAATAATTACAAATCTACCCATCTTTTCCAATTACTTTCCTTTCAGATTAGGCTTATTCTATCTTGCAGTAAATCCTTTACACACACAGCTAACATTCACTCTTTTCTATCATTCTGACTAGTCTGTGGTAAGGGCAGTTTTGCTAATGAAATGTCAAAACACCAAGTGGTTAGTTTTAATTTAGCCCAAGGTAGAAAGTTGTAGTTTAGAGCCAGTGACCTATTGCTAAATTCAATTTCCCAACTGTTTAATTAATTTATGTATACAATTTAATGATACTTAATTTGATATGTGCATACCAGATATAGTGTGTATTTCTAAATCCTTAATACGTTACTAAAAATTACTACAACTATCTTTTTCTTCTATGAAATTATTCTGTCAAATACTTCTTATTTAATTTTGTCATTTTATCCATTATATAGTGTTTTCCAGAAGACCTAAATAAATATACTATAATTTCTAAGAAAAACTGGGAAAGATAACAGAATTTTAACCCTNGCTGGAGAGGAGAAGGAGAATGGAGGTTTACTTTGGGTTAATATATTACATGTTGTGGGCATGAAAAAAAATCATCAGGATCCTGGGAAGCCAGCAGAAAGCTATCTGTGTATTCATTGTGTTAGGCAGAAAGGCATTCCAAGGATAACTGTTTTATGTTTTGCCGTCTCATTAAGAGCTTTGATTCTGTGCTCTAGGACCATGAAGGAAAAGGCATGTTTTCCTATGGGATTAATCACAAGTAAAACAGTAAATAATGGAAATCCACACTAATCTGTATGTTAGAAAATAAAATTACATGAAGTTTTTAAAGTAGCAAAAGAATCAGAGAAGGTCTAGTTCTATGGGTGAACATTTTTTGTTACATCCTAGGAGTACCGTGAAGTACACTTTGTTATAATAAAGCCTCTTCCCCATCTCATGACTCCCATGTTGTTCATGCACTTTACAGTAGACAGTCTGTACAACAGAACTTGCTCTTTGAGTAGATACAAAGACCAGTGGAAGGAATAAACAAATCCTGTTTCACCCTCTGACTGTAGTGAGAGAGATTAAGCCTCAGCAAGGTTGCAGTCTAACACTTTACCTACTAGATTCCGCTTCCTCTTTTCCAGAAAAGGAGGTTAAAATTCCAAGGGAGCAACCTGTAGTTATGATTTTTAGAGTCTCTCTGAATTTAAGATGAAGAATTAGAAATATCCAGAGAGGAAAATCCTGAATGACTTTCACCAGTTCAGCTAGTGACGTAACATCACAGGCAGCAACGTAGTCAAATGCCAAATACAGAGCACAGGCTATGTAATGCTAACCCAGGACCTCACAACACTTTAACAGTCATCAAGAAGAGCACATTTCATCCAGAATCCCTCTTGAGAGTGAAATGTAAGAGGCTCTACAGGTCACAGAACCTTGGCCAAGTCCTACACTAAAAACATTGGCTGAAAACTTTAATTGCAGAGTCAACCCACCACATTATGCTTCACTCCTTGGTCAGCATTGGGTATCTACATTGCACCATTCCTTAGGGATTTTCGGCTACTAATGGCTGCTCCACTGTTGAGTGCAGGAGCAATGTAAGATCTGAAGTGGAGTTCATCTCACCTACCTTTAGACATTTAAAAGTTAGACATCTAAGTCTGAACTGGAGAGAAATAGGCACCTCTAGAGGGCAATTCATTTGACCTATTTCAGATGCCTATTTTAGTCAGAGATGAATCACCCTCTAGAGATATCTAGATTTCTCTATTGACTATAAAGGAAGCCTAGGGCAAGCAGTTCAGTGCTAGACTACTGACTTTCAGACATGTAATTTAGAAGAGATATATCCCACTCACTGTAGTGATAAGGTTCAGTTTCCACACTTAATCATGCTGTTTTCAGTTTCATAAAATACCCAAGAACTCATCTCTAAATATTCCTCATTTTCTCTTTTTGCTTTCTACTCTGGGTTGTTTGTTTCTTCCTAAACACTCACTGGTTTAAACTTTCGCTCATTTTCTCATTGAAAATATTCATTTACAGCAAGTTCATTGTAACCTCCCTATATTTCACCTTCCAAAACAGATGTCTCAGTGTAACAGCCAGAGTGGATAATAAAATTATTGTGTTTCATCCAGATGTTATTTTTTCTTAAGATTTTGTTTTTGCTTCTGAGATGTCTGAAGCCTCACTTTTCAGGTCTCTATAATGGAAATAAATTATTGTCTTTCTTTATTTAGTCACTGATTTAATATGATTATTTGTTCAGCATTGTATATGATATAAATTAAATCCCCGTAATTTACGCCAAGCATTTATAAACCAGAACTAGTGCTTGAATTGGATTTAAATTTCTTTTGATCTAGAGGGCTGACATTCCCAAACTAATTTTCTACTAGTGTAACTCCACTGACTTCAGTAAAATCTTTACAAATGTAGCAAAAGTGAGAGAAAAAATAACCACGTGCTTTTGTTAGACAGTAAATCATTGCAGTTGTTTCTATTAATTATTTAACTTTATACTCCCCATTAAAAATATTTATTTTATTAAAAAGCATTTATGTTTGGCTCAAAAAAATAGATATTTTCACAGTTACTTGCTAATAGTAACACAGATTTGTAAGGGGTTTCTTTCTTTGACCATTGGAAAAAGTCTTTGTTAGTCAACTGTTTCACAGAGCTGTTAATAATATACACACCAGCTTATGTTGCCTCAGGATTTAAATTCAAACATTTTAAAGAATTATCCAGCATGTGTTCTACTTTTACTCAAATCAGGAGTTCTTTTATTAAAATATATATCCATGTATTGTAACATCCTTTCAGTTACTTCAAACATTTAAACAGAGGATTCTTAATGTAAAAGTTTTATAACACAGCCTAAGTGTAATCAGCATAAAAATAATTTGACAGCCTTACATATTGCTGAGTAAATGAGGCCTAACCTTAAATATGAAACTTAGAGGCTGGTGATTTCTTTAGACTATATTAGAGAATTTGTGACACTTCCTTTGGGAGAGGAATATTTTCCAGGAAAGTTTATCCCATCCCCCATAGGCATAGCAATTTCTTCCTAAATATTCTTAGATTATCAGCATGCCCAGGTGTTTTTCATTCTCTGTAGGTATCAGAACGGCAAAAACAGAAGTAAATTTTGTGTGAGAGAGTAAGTTCTGGAAATATGTGCAGCTGTTTTTCACATCCACTACATGAACTTGACTGTGTCAACTAGTGGCTACTATTTTATGTCCTAGTAGTTATACTACAGACTTAATCCTAGAAATGCTGAACATTGTCCAAATACAGGTGAATTTTCCCACCAATGGACTTTCAAGACATGCAACAAAATTTGATTGTCATTAATCATTATGAAGCCATTTCCCATGGCTTCACAACTTTTTCTCAAGCATTGAGTGCTTGAAAAAACAGCAGCTGGGAGACAAGGGTTCTTACAACTTAGCAGGGATTTCCTAGGGCTGGGTTTGGCCTTTTATTTTTGTCAGAGAAGCATACTGGATGTGCAACAGGCTGTATGAATGTGTTCTAAATAACATACATTTATGCATAGAACTATAATTTATAAATAACTATAAAATAATTTATAAATAGTGCATGTACTTAACAAGATTGTGGTAAATGTACATTTAGTAAAGCTTTCCAGATTTAAACCAAGGTAAGGCTTATATGGCAGAAACTTCAGTGTTGTTAAGGTGTGGCAGACCAAGAAAAAACGTCACCAATATAAGCTGAAGGTCTGGTGACACATTTTAAAAAGCACTCTTAGGGCCAATGGTCAGTTGCTTGG
This sequence comes from Pomatostomus ruficeps, assembly GCA_013400735.1. Taxonomy (NCBI): domain Eukaryota; kingdom Metazoa; phylum Chordata; class Aves; order Passeriformes; family Timaliidae; genus Pomatostomus; species Pomatostomus ruficeps. Next base: position 8,509 of record VYZT01021998.1, read on the forward strand.
GAAAACAGTGAAGTTCAAACCAGAAGAACCTAAGTCTGAGAGACTGTTGTGTCTTTAAATAAAACAATCTAATGCATAGTTTTCTTGCTATTTAAGACATTCCAGTAACAGTCATCAGACAGTGTGGATGAAAATTCCTGCAACCAGAACTCGGGGTGTTTCTACCCAGATAAGTCTACAGAGTACAGAATCAAAATTCTCTTTCTCTCCAACATTAATGGTGTGCTACTCTTTGGTACCACTTCAGCAAAAAGGATGAAGATTAATATGGTGCTCCAGAGATATTCTGATTTTCTCCCAGGTATTTCAACGCAGTAGATTCTGGATTCTGCTTCCTAGTTTGTGAATGAGTTCTTTAAGGACTAATAATCTTATTTAGGGGTGATAGAGGGAAGCATGCCCATTCTGGCCTCAGACATGTTTTTAAAAAAGCTAAAAACCCATTTTAGGCACATGCTGATCTTTTAGTGTATGTTAAACATGTTCTAGCAAGATTTTACCTAGATTTTTGCCTTTTAAAAATTTTTCTAAATACAGTTCTCAATTAAGTATGAAAGAAGCAGCAGGAGTTTAGGATAGAACAAAAATTTAAAAACCTTCACTCAGCCCTGTTAGGTTGTAGACATCCTCACCCCAGAAAGTTGTAGAAACTTAAAGTTTTACATTCAAGGTTTCTTAGGCATATCTTTTGTCCAGCTGCACATAGATCCTAGGCAGTGTAGCTGTGTAGCTATTTTTATGTAGTAAAATGCAACATAATTCAACTGTAGGCCCAGCCTGAGATTTTAAATGTGAGGACACAACACATCTATAGTGACTAAAGTTAGAACTTTGAAATTATATAGTTTCACAACAAATTCAATGTCGCTAATCTTTCTGGACAAGTCTGCAGAAGGCCTTAATCTGTTGCAATAATTCAGATCAGTTCTCTTAAGTGTAACTATGCAGACAAAGGCCAAAAATGAAACTGCACAAATTTTCAGTTCAGGGAGAAAAGAATGAGGAAGCTGTTCAAAAGCATTAAAGAGAGCAGATGTAAAAATAATGTTGTGACAGAGATAAAATGAAGGAGTATTTTTGAACTATTGCATGTACACTTATTAGTAGAAGTGGAAAGAAAAATCTAAAAGAACTTGTCATTGCTTCAGCTTGCCATTTAAAACATGATAGTTACACAGTAATTTATCACTGTCTCACAATTTAAAGTAAATCAAAGTGAATTTATACTCTGAACACAAATGTGTCAGAACTTTACATCAAGCAATACCTTTTTCATTACATTGAAGCAGATGTTGGCAGCAATCTCAGTAACAGAAAGCTAACTAAGACAAAAACACTAAAAGAACACCAAAAATACGAGATTACTATCAATGAATATAGTATTTCGTTCAATTTATCATTTTCTGGCACTTCTTGCTTCTGTTGTATCACAAAATTTTGAATATGGTAAGTCAGGGACCAAAGTGCCTGGTTACAGCTCTATAATACCACTTTTTTGAGGTTTCCAGATACATCTCAGCCTGCTGTATATTACTTTACTGTTGACTTTCATGTTTTACTAACTATGTTACCATATCCCTTTGAAACCTAGAGACCAATACCAAAGTGAAAAAGTACGCCCAAACAAATTACAAGAAGTTAGAAAGGAAGGGAAAGTTGTGTGAGTGTGTATGTGTGTGTATGTCTGTGGTTGTACACGAGCAGACTGCTCTTATTCTTTGTTGTGATTCTACACAAATCTGGTGAAGATTGTAACACAATATTTATGTAAACACATATACGTATATTTGTGTATGAGTAATTTTACCTATGCGTATATATTTTTAAAGTTGATTCCAATTTTTTTAGTCTTGTCCATTTTTTTAACATCAGTATGACCTCAGAAAAGGAATGTCTTTGGTTTCTGTACTTAACAATTTTACCGTTCTTATAGGCAGACTGAATGATTAAAATAAAAACTTCAGCTGACATTTATATTTAATCTCTTACTAGAAGAAAAGGACTTTAACAGATTAGGAAAATCAGTTAAGTAATATTTTAATGCAATAAAAAAGATTCAGAATTTCCTTCCTGCAATTTCTCCCAGATCTCTCTTTCATATTAAGCACCTGTAGTCAGTAATGTGGAAGAAAAACAATAGTCATTCTTTCCGTGAGCTCCAGTTCTCGTACGTACTGAGGGATGCAGAGGTTCTATTTAGGATGGATGAAAGGACAAAAAACATAAGGCTGGGATAGGAACTGGGTGGAGAAAACTAAGAAGTTATGGAGTAACATGGTGGAGGGAGATAGGGTTGGGGTCTGCAGATATATTATATACAGTGTCAGAGAATAAATAGCACAGAGTGTTATTATGGGGGTGTTATGTGGGATTCGAGCATCTTGCTGTATGCACAAACAGTCCAAGGTAATTCTGAAAGCTGCTGCTGCTGCAGTCTCCCAGCCAAACTGACCCTGGAGTATCTTTTTGAGCTATAGAAGAGGTTTTGATGACTTTTGGTGACATAGCATGGACTTAGGAGTGGTTCTGAGCCAAGGCATCTGAAGGCTGCACACAATGTTATAGTTGGAAGGGACTGTGAAGACTCCTCGTGGGTGCAAATTAGCCTCTGTACTGAATGAACTGGGGGACTTTGGGGGGGAGAACGTGTAAAATCACAACTAAAAAATATATTAAAATTCTGCACCTGTTAAGGTTACTTTAAATCTGTTATTTCTAAACTCTTACATGTCTAACTTGGCGTTCTTAATTAGTGTTTCCTATATGGCATTCATAAAAATTCACTGTGCTATTAGCTATAACAAAACAAACATAGTAATACATTTTAGTTTTCTTTTAGTCATGTGAAGACACATTCCAAAATGTCTCTCTATGGGATAGATAAAATACAAATTTTAAATGCCAATGCTTTTTCATGTTTTTGTGAAAACGTTTTGTGGGGGAGTGGGGTATAAAGTGAGAAAGAGAATGTTTTTCTTCTGTTCCACACAGAAAAAAAAAGAAACATTTCCCTAACATAAGGTAACACAAATACTCCCTAAATCCCTAAAAGTGGAAAGTAAGCATACTGAACTATTTAAAAAAAAATGTAGACAAACATTTATAAATGGAAAAGAGAAAAGAGTGAAATGAGATGTGACTACTTCTGAGCACAGGGATTTTTAGGCAATATATTCATTTTCTATAGTTGTCAGAGAAGCAAATGTTCCAGAAATACAGGAGTTGAAAAATTATCCATCATCTCTCTTGGTGAAACAAGACCTAGCTAGAGGATGAAATACAATGAAGTCATAAGTTGGCAGTGTGGGCAAGGTCATATGGCTGTGCAGTTTCAACAGGCAAGATGAGCAGCTTGTATTTTCTTTAACCCAGCATCTTAAGGAATAATCACTCAAGTTTTCTTAAACTTCTCTCTATGACTGGCTGGTATGTTTGTACAGAGATGACACTTAGAAACAGGAAATTTCTGCAAAAGAACTGCATTGATTTACATCATGCTTCCTTTTTTCTGCAGGAAAATGTATACTCATATGTAGCCGAAACAGGACTAGCCAGAACCTTCTCATAGGTTGTGGGGGGATTTTTTTGGTGGGAGATATTAATAAAAAAAAAAAGGGGAGAAGTTACAATTCTAAAAAGATTCTATTTTTACAATGGATGCAATAAAGTCTTTTGACACAGATGAAACTTTTAGATTTAAATACCTTGTTCTTTCTAAAATCATTTTTTCAATTGAAATTGTTTACTGAAATACATTTATTTGAAGTTAAACATAAAATTAAAATGTCAAAGCAAAAATTATAGTTATCATTAGTGTTTGAAGTGAAATGTTTCTTGAAATGCCATTTAAATAAAAAAATTTAAATGTCTCCACCTAATAACATTTTGTATTTTTTCTCAAGAGTTTTTATTTAGCATCAGTCCAGAGCTCCAACTTCCAGACACTTTTCAAGAATGTTATCCTGCTTTATAATCTTTTCCATCAAACACAACCAGTATAGATAAAATTTTACCAATGAGTGACTAATAAATGTTAAAATAAGAAAGTGATTGATGAATTTTCAAACTATGAAAAGATTTTTTTACTTTCCAAGCAACAAATTCCTGTACCAGGTTTACAGTGTGGTAGGGAAGAGCTGCATCCTTACTGTCCCTTTTTGTAGCAGCCCTCTGGAAGCATTCTCTTTATCCTGCTGGTGACTGCTGCTGCAGGGATAGTAGCTCTGCTGGCTCCTTGGCACAGTTTCCATGGAGAAGAGCTGAGATCAGATGCACAGCATTCCCAGGCGCTTGCTGCATTCATTAGTTCTTCAAGGGAAGATCAGGACATGTAGCACCATAGAGAGAGAAGAGAGCACAAGGGAGACCTGGAGCTCCTGGAGTGGGTTCAGCTGAGGGCTGCAAAGTTGATCAAGGGGCTGGAGCCTCTCTCTTACGAGGAAAGGCTGGAGGAGCTGGGCCTTGCCAGCCTTGACAAGAGGTGACAGAGAGGGGACCCCATCAATGCCTATCAGTGTCTGAAGGGGGGATGCCAAGAGGATGGACCAAGCTGTGCTTGGTGGTGCCAAGCAACAGGACAAGAGGCAATGAGAGGGAACTCAAGCACAGGAAGTTTCACCTGAATAGAGGGAAGAGCGTCTTTACTGTGCAGGTGACCGAGCCCCGGAAGAGATTGTCCAGAGGCTGTGGAGTCTCCCTCATTGGAGATACTCAAGAACCATCTGGACACAATCCTTTGCCCTGTGCTCTGGGATGGCCCTGCTTGAGCAAGGAGGCTGGACAAGATGATCCACTGTGATCCCTTACCCATTCTGTGATTCTGCGAAATTTGAACTAGCTGTTTGAATCCTCTTGCAGTGGGTGCATTTACAAATACAATTAAACTCAAACAATAGGTTTCTAAATTCTGATTTTTTTTCAGTCTCTGAAGATTCCAGTGCTGAACAAAATATATAAAAAACTTCAAACTTTACAGTCATTATTGCTTGAATAACTTCCAGACACTTATTAGTTTATTGAAGTATGGAATCTCCTGATTTAACTCAGGTAATTGTACTTAGAATGAAGCTGTTGAAGCATTTGAGTATGGATTTCTCCCATGAGCAAGGATTACAACATTCAATCTTTATAAATTAGCACATTTTTGGGGTTTGGTCTTTTCACTGTTAAAACATAAATATAAATTCATCTCAGAAATAGGAAAATGTACTTTCATGAACAGAGCTATATGGTTTTAGCATGCATTTGATAGCTGTGAATAATATTAATTCTCATTGGCAAAGCTAGACAGTACATGCTTCATAAGGGCCTGCTATGGTATTCAAAAGTGATTTAAATAGGATCACCCAGAAGCTGATAGCCTCATGGGTGAGATTAGCTGCTGTTAAACCCACAACTAATACCCAAACTGCACTTTGTTTTTATGCCCTTGGAATAATAAAGTTTTATTTGATTTTTTTTAAAATCAGAAATGACAAAGGAAATACATGGTCATAGTCTCTTCCTTATAGATGACTTTTTCACAAGGTGAAAGAATGTTTATGTAAATGCAAATAAAGATGCAATTATTATAGCATTCACCCAGAAAATATTGTATGGCATTAAACTAGAGAATTCCGAAGGCGGATGCTAGTGTATATACTAAACCAGAAAGAGTAAATATTATTCCTTAGGAAAAATTTCCCAGAAAATAACATAGAAATTCTGTTTAGGTCAGGAAAACACAACAATGTAGGTAGGATGCATGCAATCTGTGAGATCAAGTTCAATATTCAGAAAGAAATTTCAAACAAACTTCATGCATTAGAGAGTTAATATAACAAACAAGTTTCATGTTTTAAGGCAGTATTTTCTGGAAGGATAAATTATTCTCAAGATGTTACCCTCTAACAGCCACTTCCCTAGCTGTTCTGTATTGTGTCACATGAAATATCTATATTTTCCTGAATATAAACATAGATGCTCCTCATCTCAGGTACCAGAAATGCCCTCTAAAATAAATGGCAATAGAGCCCTGCTTCTTGGCCTGCATTCTGCCTCTTTCAATCTTGTCAATCTACATCTCACCACTACATGGAGATTTGAGAACATCTTGCATTTAAACAATAATATATTGTGATTTAACCCCAGACAGCAATTAAATACCACACAGCCATCCGCTTACTACCCCATCCTGCCCATGATGGGATGGGGAGGAGGATCAGAGAAAGCAAACCCCATGTATTGAGATAAGAACTGTTTAATAATTGGAAAAAGAAAAGGTAAAGTAATACTACAATAACAATAATAGTAATTGTAATGAAAAAGGAGGCAACATAGAGAAATAAATGCCGAGGAAGACGAGTGATTAATAATACAACTGTTCACCACCAGCTGACAAATGCCCAGCCCCCAGCAGCAATTGGTTCCTCCTGGCACCCTCCTCCCAGTTTCTATACTTTTTATAACATTCTATGATATGGAATACCCCTTTGGATGTTTGTCAACTATTCTGGCTATGCTGCCTCCCAGCTTCTTATGCACTTCATCATTGGCAGAGCAGGGGCAATTGAAAAGTCCCCGACTGAGGGGAAGCACTACTTAGCAACAATTAAAACATCAATGTGTTATCTGCATTTCCCGCATACTAAATCCAAGAAACACAGCAGTTGTAAGAAAATTGTACCAGCTTTTATCAGCAACTGGACAAGAATTAACTCTATCCTAGCTGAAACCAGGACATAATGAAAGATTTCTTCATCTGACTTTGTTTTTGGACATTTAAGGAAAAAGGGATATGTAATTTGGAAAAGTGTTGGTCATTAATGCCTACCACTACTGTCAGTTGTTGATTAAAATGTTTATACTCAAACAAAAATAAATTAGGGCCACTTTTTTAGCTTTGTGTAGCAGACTGCTGCAATTTTATTTCAGTTTGTTATTTCTGGGTTTTAAAATTCTCAACCAAGTGTGACAACACTTCCCTATGTCTTTAAAATGTACTGGGAACACAAAATAGTTTCCCATCCAGTTTATTCTCAAACCTTCTTGAATAATCACAAGAGGTTTATCTCAGTATAAAGTGATGTTGAGCCAGACTAACAGCTCCCATGCCAATTCTCATCTTTCTGGCTGCACAGATGGAGTGAAAGGACTTCCCTGTGGGTTTTTGGCAGCTAACATAATCAGACCACCTAAAAATTGCTCCAATTTTTTATAAAAGGATATTATCTCTTCCTGAATATAATTACCCATTCAGTATTCCTTTGATTATTTGTTAAGAAATGCCTATCATTTCCACTTTTTCAATGAAGTATATCAAATATCGTCGAAGCAAAGTGGGTGGCATCATGTCTAGTTACGATTAACTTCTTCCTGCTAAAAGATCTTATTTTCATTTCTTTGGAGACAAATAGCCAGACAGATAAACAGGCCAAAAAAAAAAGTTCATTTTTTCACTTAAATTAAGAGCTGTGGAAAAGAAGGCAAAAACCCATGGATCTCACAGGTCCAGATCTGCAGCTGTGAAAGTCAGTACTGCACTGTGTTTCTGAGGGTCTAAGCTGATTCATGCCAGCTGAGAACTTGGCTTGGCTCAAAAAGCTGGATAATCAAAGACGTCAGTCTACTCTGAAAACTTTCCTTAAATAGCAGATCATGTAATCTAGGGGGACTTAGAAGAGCTTTCATTCAACTCCCTCATCTATATAGTCTCTTACTACCTGAGAAATAAAGAAAGCAGATACACTTCTCACTTCATTTTCAACATATCTCAAAAGAAAGGCATACATCCTTTCTCACAATGTGCCAAAGGAACAGAAAATAGTCTGAAAAGACAGCCAAACCAAGCTGAATAAATGCTTAAATGTAGAAGTCTGTTTCTTTCTTATTTGCATTAAATGAGTGGGAAGTACTAAATCCCAATCATCAATAATGCTTTGTCTTAATTCACCACTGTACTACTTCAGCTGCATTTCAGTTTACTTCCACTGAAGTTACAAGAAAGCTACATCACCATAAATTAATCCATTTTTTATTCAAACCCTCTAATATCTGCCATCTCTAATCTTTACATGCCTACTGAATTTTGATACATATTATGAACTTTTGTTTTACTGTGTGCATATAGATGCCGTCATATACTGTGCCCTTCTGTGGGTCTGTGCACACGTTCAATTATATATAACCCTATCTGTGTACACGTACTGCAATGGACTAGCTGTGCTTGGTTCTTATCAGATAATTGCTCAAGTGTAAACTGTTTCCCATGTCATATTTTAGCAGGTTGCTAAGGATATTTAACAGGCTCTGAAGCTGACTATTTTTGGCTCCATATTGTGAGTCCATAATATATTTTTTAATATACTTAATGCTTTATATGATGTGCTGAAAATAAGTATTTAATTTGCACTTCAGTTAAGAGGCGTTTATTGTACAGTAAGAATCAATTGACTGCTACAAGGACCCTTTTTATTATTTAATCCACTCAGAAAATGCAGTTGCTATCACAATATCCTCAAAATTGCATCAATAATAAATATAAAAGTAATATATTATTAGCAATGGGTATCTAACTGACTTGAAACAAGATATATAGAGAATATTAGCCATCAATTAGCCTACTTTCTTAGTGTCAAAATGTATTTAAATTAATTTAGTCTTTAATTAATTCAAACCAGATTTACTTTCTTGGTTTATGAGACAACTAAATTTCTAAAGAAGGCTTTTAGCTTTGCTGTGTGAATAATGGAAGCATAGGATACTCACAATATACATGCATCTCAATTCAGCAGCACTGGATTGTGATTTATAATGCCATCTCCTAAAACACTCATACAAACAGCATACCAGGTTTGCCTTCAAAAAGCTATAGGATTCCCATAAACCTGCTGCAAAATATACTGAAGTAGGTTAAAATTTACATTATCTAAACATTTAAAACTTTTAAATCATGAATGTTTATCCAGTTCGATATTTAGTTACACTGATGCTACACTGACAGGGGAAGAGTGGCAGGGAGCTACATAAAGTTGTAAAATGAAGGTGAAGGATGCTGAAAGTACTGTAAGGTCACCCCTCTAGCCTTCCTCAATTATGTGTCTTCAATAGGTGTGATACAAATCTGTGGTTGCTGAAGCAGAAACTTGGAGATGTGAAAAAGCTCAAGAGAATACTAGAGAATTCAGCATTAACAAAATGGCATTTTTATTTTTTAAACTTATGTCAGCCTACTAAATGTTAAGATGAAGGTCTTAGGGTCCAGTTTTCTTTGACAAAGTAATTAGACTGAAGCCTAACAGAAGCACAAAAAGCAAATGAATGGACATTTTCAAAAACACATTTTCCACTTTCCTATCCACAAAGCTTATTTTGCCAGAGTGAAAATCCATTCCTGTGCCATCTCTTCACCTTAGCTTTTCTCAGACATCAGCTCAAATGCAGAGGCTTCACACGCTGTCACAAAGGTCAGCATACATATGCTATTTCTTTTGCCAATCTTGAGAACAAAATCTAAAATCCATTTTTCAAATCAGCAAGTTCTATTTTATGGCCCGAGAAATGTAAGGAAGTTGCAGATGAAAACTGAATTCCTCAATCTACTGTCAGAAACCACCAGGCAAAACCTGCAGAGTTAAAAGAACATACATCTCTCTTTGTAGCTCAAAAAGTAGCTCAGACATCTCTATACCAGTAGGGATATCCAGATAATTTAAGAGGCAGACTTAAAAACAGAGTACTGCCACTGCTGAACCCTTAAGTCAAGGACTGAATGACAGTTGTAAAGACTGCGCCAAAAATGTACAGTTGACTGGAGACCTACAGGAAGGTTATGCTGATAATTGTTTAATATAATTGTCTTAGACAGTTGATCAGAGAAACATAGAATATCCTGAGCTGGAAGGGACCCACAAGGATCATTGAGTCCAATCCCAGCCCAGCACAGAATCCTAAGAATCACACCTAAGAATCACACCATGCGCCCAAGAGTATTGTCCACACTTCTTGAACTCTTTCAGGCTTGGTGCTGTGACCACTTCCCTGGAGAGCCTGCTCCAGAGCCCAGCCACCGTCTGGGTGAAAAACCTTTTCCTGACAGCCAGCCTAAACCTCCCCTGACCCAACTTCAGGCCATTCCCTCGGGTCCTCTCATTGGTCACCAGAGAGAAGAGATCAGCACCTGCCCCTTCACTTCCTTTTGTGAAGAAGTTGTAGAGTGCGACGAACTCCCCCCCTCAGTCTCCTCTTCTCCAGGCTGGACAAGCCGAGTGACCTCAGTCAGTGCTCATATGGCTTACTCTCTAGACTTCACCATCTTTGTAACTTTCTAACAGCTTTATATCTTATATTGTGACTATATCAGCACTTGAGGTGAGTCTGCCCCAGTGCAGAGCAGAGCGGGACAATCCCCTCCCTTGCCTGGCTGGCGATGCTGTGCCTGATGCACTGCAGGACACACTTGGCCCTCCTGGCTGCCAGGGCACTGCTGACTCATGTTCAACTCGCCACTGACCAGGACCCCAGGGCCCTTTCCATGGCACTGCTCTCCAGCATCTCTCTCCCAGTCTGTCCATACATCCAGGGCTGCCTCATCCCAGATGCAGAATCCAACAATTGTCTATGTTGAACTTAATAGTGTTGGTGTTTGCTCAGCCCTCTAATTTGTCAAGGTCTCTCTGCTGGACCTCTTGGCCCTTGAGGGAGTCAACAGCTCCTCCCTTGAGCATCCCTTCCAGTCCTGCATCCAAGTGGTTTATGAAGATGTTGAAGAGCACCGGCCCTAAAATTGTGCTAGCTTTAGCCATGACCTGCACTGATGGGATGCAAACCAGCTCAGGCCTGTACAATGTTTAAGTACATTGGTGAGAATTGAATTGTACTTGCTCTGTTTCCTATCTCTCACCTATTTTTTGAGCTGTTACAGTCAGTTGTGCTGACTCTTCATGTATCCAAGAAAGGCAAGATGGAGGAGAACAAAGTTATCCTATGTTCACATCTTATCAAAGTATGAACTTAAAATGCAGCAATGGCTGTATCATGAACCAGAAACCAAAATGACAAGTCTCCAAACACTAGGAAAAGTCTTCATGTAACTTCCATGCCTTTTATCTAGGTTGATCACAAAGCTAGTTTGTGACTTATAAATTGCTCTGACACAACCAACTTTTAAAGTTATTGAAAATAGGATTTCTGTAGTTCTTTAGTCACCATCTTCATAAAAAGCCTTGTGACAATGATTATTAAAGTTCTTCAAAGTCAGCTAAATCTTGCAATAAGAGCTAAGCAAAAAGTTCTATTAAAGCTGCAGGTGGCAAAATTTTCTATTCACCCACTCTTCACTTTAATAGGAAGCTTTAAAGCAGCTTTTGTTATTTCCCAAGGTTTCTTAAAAGGTGTTTTAATAAACACTTTTCAGTTGGGAATCTTTTCATCTACCTTATATCTTTAGAAATTATCAACCTTCACTTCTCTCAAAAATCTTCATTAAGTCTCACGATTATTTCTAGCTTGGACCTCTCTTTCCCATTTAATGTTTTTAATCATTGATTCCACAGAGACTAGCTTTGAGGATTTTTTTTTCTCCATTTTGGGTCACACCAGGGCTACTTCTGTGAAATTCAATTAGAACCTTATAACAGGTCCCTATAAATTTCATCACTTCAAAAAACAAACAGTAAGATCTTGAAAAAAGCACTCTGTGACTGCCAGAAGGCGTTTATTAGCACTTTGTCAGAAAAGCATATTTGTTTTGGGTAGATCAATCAAATCTACTTCAAATGAGAATTCCTTGAGCTCTGAATAGTGTGGACCTAATATTCAGATTTTATTTTTAAAAAAAATACCACACTTCATCTTAGCAAGAAAGACTACAGAATGAGCTGACTATTAAGTGCAAAATTATTGCTTCAGAACATTTACTTTTACCTTCAACTTTAGGTAAAGGCTTGTTCTCAGAACATTTACTTTGTCACCTTGATCTGGGCCACCAGAATAGCCATTAAGGCTCAGCAAATGATTGCTTTTCCTTTCTCAAGTCATCATTTCCCAAGCATGTCTTTTCAAGCTACAGAAAGCACTGACTGATTTGAAACATTTAAGGCATGCCTGCATTAGGAGAATCTACAGTAGAATAATTGTATAAATGTCATTTAAGACTGCCAGCTCCTGAAGTCCCACATTACAACTGCACAGATCATCTGTTCTGGGGGATTTCAGTGATGTTACTAATCACACTGGTGAAAATTTCACCTCAACAGTTATGCTGCTATTGAGTAGGTCATCTTGGAATTTTCTTTTTTTCTTGATGTTCCAACAGCCCAAAGACAAGAAAGAGGCAATCAGAGAGAAAGATTTTTAAATAAGACCACCAATTTAAATTAGTTGTGAGAAAAAAACAAGAAAAGTTGCAGTGAAAAACAGAATTTATTTACCATCAAGTTTCAAAATAAAAAGAGGCAAGTATAATATTTTTACCATTTGGGCTAGATATTTCTCTTAGCTTCAGATGTCTTTTGGGTAATTGTATTTTTGTCACACAAATTGTAAAGCATGAATAGTTTCAGGAAACAAAATCATATTGTCTTGATAGTTTTTAAGGCATTTATTTGGGTTATGGCAAAAGTTTTCCTGCAAATTAGAACAGAGTTGAATCCAAGTTGCCTGACAACCCAACCATTCTGCAGAATGCCTTATGTCTTGTCCCTTGTGTACTTTTTGTGTGCTATTAAACACTCAAGAGAAAAAGAATCTCAATGCTCTTTACTTCTGTATTGGGTTACCATGGTTTTTGTAGTGGCAGGGGGATACAGGGGTCATTTCTTTGAGAAGCTGCCAGAAGTTTCTTCCATGTCCAACAGAGCCAATCCCTGGCAGCTCCAAAGACAGATTTGTCACTGGTCAAGGCTGGGCCAATTAGAAATGGTGGTAATGCCTCTGTGATAATATATTTAAGGAGAAAAAAAATTGTTATTGTGCAGATGTAATTGTGGCCAGAGTGGAGTGAGAACATGTGAGAGGAACAGCTCTGCAGACACCAAGGTCAGTGGAGAAGGAGGGGGAGGAGATGCTCCAGGCACTGGAGCTGGGATTCCTCTGCAACCCATGGTGCAGCCCATGGTGCAGCCAATGGTGAAGAAGTTGTGCTGCACAGCCCATGGGGATGCAGAGATCCATCCACAGATCCTGGAGGAGCCCCACACCAGAGCAGGTGGATGCCTGAGAGGAGGCTGTGAACCCATGGGAGACCCATGCTGAAACAGGCTCCTGGCAGGGACCTGCAGACCCATGAAGAGAGGAGCCCACACTGGAGCAGGTCTGCTGGTAGGACTTGTGACCTCATGGGAGACCCATTCTGGAGCAGCCTGTGCCTGAAGGAAAGCACCCTGTGGAAAAGGGATCCATGATGGAGCAGATCATGGAAATCTGTTGCCCATGAGATGGACTCATGTTGGAGAAGTTCATGGACAACCATCTCCCATGGGAGGGACCCCATGTCAGAGCAGGGGAACGACTCTTCTCCCAGAGCAACAGGAACAATGTGTGATGGACTGACCATAACCACCATTACCCATCTCCCTGTGCTGCTGGGGTGAAAAAGTAGAGCTGGGAAAGAGGGAAGGGTGGAAGGAAGGTGTTTCTAAGATTTATTTTACTTCTCATTATCCTGGTCTGATTTTGTTAATAATAAATTCAATTAATATCCCCAGCTGGAGTCTGGTTTGCCTGTGATGGTATTTGAGGAGTGATCTATCCCAGTCCTTGTCTCAACCCATGAATGCTTCATTTTATTTTGTCTCCCTGTTCAGTTGCAGAGGGAAGTGACAGAATGGCTTTGGCAAGTGCCTGGCCTCTAGCCGGGGTAAACCCACTACAATTATGTACCAGAAAAAAGGAAAAATCCAACATGAGTAACAGACAATGCATGTAAATTATTAAGGCAATCACTTATTCCATGGGAGACTTAATTAAACTTTCTACCTGTTTCAAATATGATAAAAGGAAGCATAGAATTTAGGTTGTCAACATCTAATAATAGATTTTAAATATTTATGGCCAGCATATATGTGGTTTTGACCAGAAAATACATTTTGACCAGAAAATACATTTTGACCTTAACACATCACTAAGTGAAAGTTGCTTTGAAACTGTTGGGCTAGTATACCAAAAAACCCCCTCAAAAAATAACAACAACCCCCAAAACCTACCAACAGTCAGTTTCAATAAATTGCCATTTGAAATAAGGGGAAACTATCTAAAAATTCCCAAGGAATTTTATCTTCTGAAATGTTTTACACCAGTGTAATTCTCAGTTCTCAATTTTACTTTTCGGCTCTAAGTCAACTGAAATCACTGCACTCTAGTGACTGAGGACATGAGACAATTTGAGTATTGTAATCGTGATTCAAGGGTTCTGACTACATATAAGCATTTTAAAGTTGGGTGGATAGAGGTAGATGGAGCATAATTATCCAGCATTGCCATGCAATGTATGTTTAATATTTTCAGCAATATTCAAAGAACATGCATTCCCTAATCAAGTATCTTTCACTAAGTATATGCAGACCCACGCATATAAGGACCCAATGCTTACTAAAATCAATAGGAGTTTACAGCTTACCTAAAAATTCAATACCTAATGCTCTGGATTATATTCCATAATTATTTGCTAAGAAAAGAGCAAACTAGTAGCAGAGAAAGTTTAAACTCAAAAAATCAGTCTCCTGGGGCCACTCTTCTAATCATTCATCTACCAGCTTTCACCTTAAAACTCTCAAATACCTTGTTGTGTGGAAATCTGCAAAGAAATCTGTCAAGAGTTACTTCATAAAATATCTAGAGTTATTCCAGAGAGCTCTGCTGAAAAAAAAATATTAATCTTTACTGAAAAGGGCAGGAGAGTCTTACAGTTCACCACCTCTGCTTCAGCATTCATTTTCTTTTTCTATTGAAGTACATCTGACTTTTTTATTATTTGCATTTATTTCCATTTTTATCACTGGTAACACTATTTGTATTGGTTTGCTAAGTACAGTATAAAGTATGAATTGTTTACACAGTTGCTGTTCAGATTATCATTACTTTCCTTCTACCTTAATGTCATCAAAGACATCACACTTTCCTTGCTAACCTCATGTTGATTTAATGACTTGACTTGCTTACGACAATAATGCCTCTTATCTTTCAAGCTGCTTAATGTAATTATGTTAAGAATATCTGAAGTGACTGTGCAAGCAAATTAGAATTACCACAAGAAGTTTTATGGTAAAAAATTATTACAGGAGTTTGAATGCCAAATTAATGAAGAATTTAAAGATTTTATGTAGACTCCAAATCACAAGTAGTTTGGCTAAATAGAGCAGCTAAGAATTAATATTTAACTGTGGTTTTTATAGGGATTCAACAGGAAATTCATAAAATAATTCCAAACCTCTGATGCAAATGCCAGAATACACACTGAAAACTTGTCAATTCAATTAGAGACCTTCCCAAAGACAATGACCTGGATGGAAAAAAGCTTCTGAGAATTTAACCAAAATAGCCAAACTGACTGTCGTCCTGGCTAATGGTAACAGAAAATGTCTCAAACCCTGGACTGAGTTTCCCAAGGACATCTATCATAACTTCCTTCTGTTCAGCCTTGACACCCTCACCTCCATTTTGACTAACTAATTAAAAACTAACTTACCCCAGTAAGCCAGCAAGAATTCAGATCTCTCCAGCAGACATAACTTTATGGTACAATAGAAATATTCATCAGTCAAGAAACTAAAATGGACATGTACAGGCAGTACTCCATCCATTCCTAAGGTGTACATATTTATGACACAATCAGAGAAGATGTAAATGTTTTGTTTTCCAAATTCCTGTTAAGATTCAGCCACTTCATGTCAGTTCTTAAGTGAACATCTACATAGTAAAGTGTACATTCTTAATGAGTCCAGGAGCAATTCTAACAGTGATGAAGTTACTCCCATGTTTAAAATCAAGTAAATGTATAAGACCAGGTGTTATGGTCAAATATGAGAAAAATATAAGCCCATGGTATATGATATTTATTCCTCTATGTGTGCATATCTGGAATTTCATTGTAAACAGACATTTCTAACTTCTCCATGTTGCACAATAAGAGGAGAACTCTTCTTAGAGTTCTCCTTCTTTTCCTGTCATTGTATATTAAAAAAGGTTATGTCTTGCAAATAGAATTGTAGACTGCTAAAATATCATTATTTTATTGTAACTGATTATGTCTGGTTTTCCATATAATGCTTACCACTCAAAAGTTCACTGCTCTCACTTGAAGAAGCAATTTTGTTTTGTCATTAGCTTGACGTACTACAAAAACATGCTTATGACTGCTGTAAAAAACATTTGAAAACTTGAGATACAGGGTCCAGTACAGCAGGAAGTCAATCACATGTTATTTCTATACCACTTTGTACCATCTTGGCTCATGTTAGATGTCAACCTAATATATATATATACCTATGCCAAAGTGTAAAGAACTAAGAGCCTAAAAGGTAAGAAACAAGATGAGCAAAAAGGGTATAAAATTAATATATAACAATTAACGTGTATATACTATTAACAGTATTCCTTCTTGGGCAGTATGTTTTGACTTGCCTTCCAATTCATTGATCATTATGTCAACAATGCTACATTGTCATGGGGGAGTGCTTGAATGATGACAACATAGGGAAAAGGGCAATAATAAAAATAGAAATAATAGAGATATTTAAAGAAGTTAAATTCAGAGAAAAACTTTTCTATGATCTTGTGGCATTATTTGTTTAGAATTCTTATGAGCAAATCTGAGACATCTGTATTCAGATAATCCAAATTGCAAAATAAACCAGGAAAACAAAGATGACTAAAACATTTTAATGCAGAGCTACTTCCTATAAGACATGCAGATCACATTCTGATTCCATAAAAATTGCCTCTCCCTCAGCCTTCATTCTGCCATTTTAAAAACAATACACACACAAAAAAAGCACAGTGTTTCTTAAAGTTCCCTGCAGATTTGGATAAAAAGGGCAAAGCTCTTTCGTCTGCAGAGAAAAAGAGCAGAGTTAGGTGTTCTCTGTTACTGAATCTGTAATACTTCATTTGCAACAGAAGGGAACACAACAAAAAACCTAGTCAAGATTCCAGAAGTAAGCACAATATAAAGCATATGCATCTTTTAGAAGCTTAATTCTATTTCAAGATTATGTAACGTATAGATTTTAAAGTTTTAGACCTAAGTCTTATCTCCCCTGAATGCCTATAATCCTGTCTTGGCAACAGAACTAATGTAGCTGAATTAGTGTACCTGAAAGAATACCTCCCTTTGCTGTTACAGCTGCAGTGTATCAAGATCCAAGTATGTACAAAAAAATTTTAATGTTTTAATGACCCTTCCTAGTTACTTCAAACAAGTGAAAATGAAAAGATTTTGCCATACTCTCCCTAACACATAAAACTACAACAGAATATAGAAAGCCCTAATCTAATTTTGGATTCTGGGACGGCTGTGGTGACTTGGTGCCAGCTAATAGCTAAGCAGGGCTAATTATTCCTTCCCTTTCCGCAAGAGGGCAGAGGAGAAAATAAGAATAACAAGAGAGAAAACTCATGCATTTTGAAAAAAAAAAAAAAGAATACAAGGAAACCACTGACTAAGTATAGTTACAGGAAAGAGAGACTTGGAGAATTTAACTTTATTTGAAATATTTAGTTACTGACTTGGGAATTGGGAAACAAAACAGCAAACATTTAAATACTTGGGGAAAATACCTTCCTTCTCCATTTCTCAGGCTCAGCTTCACTACAGACACCTACTCTCCTCCCCACTTGCTCGTCCTCCATGCTATTGCCACAGGCTACATTCAGTCCCTTTAGTAAGGCAACATGCACCTCAGGACAGTGGGGTGAGGGTGTAGGGGTTTCCTTCAGCCTCTCTTTGTTTCTCACTTTTCTTCCACTGCTCCTTCCAAGTAATTTCCTTTGCTCTGGCATGGGCTGTCCACAAGCCACAGGTCCTTCAGGGAAGCAGCTTCTGCTGCATGGGTTATCCACAGACCGCAGTCCCTTCTGGGATGTACCTCTTCCAGCATGAAGCACCCCCTACTGCTCTGTCTTCGTTAGTCCTTTCTTCTCCCATGTCATGACTGGGAGAAGGGGAGGGGGGAGTAATGATATGCTTTTTTACAGTTCATAACATATTGTTAATACAAACTGAGAAACTTATTACAAGCTACAGATTCAGTATTCACTTTTCTGAGCAGAAATATGCCCCTGAGTCTCTGCAGATGTGCCACATCTACATGCATTTTGTATATCTTGAGGGACAGTGACTCTCTTGGCAGACTATCCCAATGCCTGACAACCCTTTCAGTGAAGAAATTTTTCCTAGTATCTATCTAACCCTCCATTGGTGCAACTTGAAGCCATTTCCTCTCATCCTGTCATTTGTTATGTGGGAGAAAAGACTGAGTCCCACCTTGCTACAATCACTCTTCAGGTAGTTGTAGAGAGTGAAAAGGTTTCCCCACACCCTCCTTTTCTCCAGGCTGAACAACTCCAGGTCCCTCAGATGCTCTCCATATGACGTGCTCTAGATCCCTCACATATCTCAAGTGTGTTCTCTTAATGGCTTCCTAAAGATTTATTCAGATTGTGACACACCAACTCAAATATCTATTTGTTTTGTTTGGGCTTTGTCAGAAAACTAGCAAAGATAATGCCATAGCTCTGAATTTCAGTGTTAACGAAATTCGAGGTGAAAGCAAAATGAAAGCCAAATGGGATGAATACAAAAGACATAGCAAGAACACAAACCTTTATGGAATATTTTGTTACTTGTTAAATTCTAATCCTCTTTAAACACAATAAAAAACCCTCATATATTTAATTAATATGTATATACATCACATTTTTAGGCATCCAGTTGAATACGTTCCTATAATGGATTAGAATATGGTAACAAATTAGAATGTGGTTTTTTATATTGCAATCACCATAAGTCATAGCACTGACTGGAGAGTCTGACCGAACATGAGGATTGCAGAGGGAATATTGGGAAGAATTCTGACTGAATCTTCAATCCTTGCAGCTTTGAACAGCATAGACTGCAAGTAGTATTTCCTACCCCTCTTTTTCTTTTTCTTCCAAGTCTTTATTTTTTATTTGGGTTAGATGTTACCATTCATATTATTTGCATCAGGAAGTGACTTCAGTCTGCAGGCACTCTGCCCAAGTCCTGCTTAAGTTATGTGCAATATGGAAAGGGTCTCTCTTTTGGACGTGTATGCCAGTTAATCTTTACCTATTTTAAAATACACTCAGCACACTGCATGGTTTGATTCCATGCACAGCTACAATTTATGCAAAATATCTAGTTCAATACAGCTGGAAATATAGTTTAAGCATGTCTTTTGTTTATTCAATCTCTAAAATTTATAATGGAAATATGTATTTTCCTGCACAAAATACTACTACAAAACACTTGCACTACCTTCACTTAGTAACAGAAGTATTTCTGTGTGGTGCATCCCACAATGTTTAACCCTTCAAATCATAGAACATAATTTTAAGTTTACACCCACTTGTTTTTAAAGTGACAAAATGCTAAACCCTGTCAATTTTAAAGTAAGTAGATGAACACAAATACTTTTAAATCACAGCATCAAATCTTTTAACCAATAAAACCAAAACTAATGATTCTTCAGGTGGACCTCCTGTGATTGCCAAATTGTATAAAAAAAAAGCAAGCTTCTGGTGTAGCTAGTACAATACTCATTACTTAATTTCTCCTGGCTGAAATCACTATGAAGAAATTATATTCACATCTGGAGTGAAGCCATTCTTGGAGCAGAATACAGTGGTCATCGTAGGTTCAGTAGCATAGTACAGAAGCCTTTTAAGGGGAGATTACCTTGTTGAAAATATATTATTAAATAGATAACAGCGCAGCTTACAAACTGGAATCTGTCCAGGCCACATTTTTTGTTGTTCAGAGTTCACTGGGATCTTTAATGACCCAAAGGAGGTTTCTCCTTGGTTCGCTCTCAAAAGCACTTCAGATATTCTTTTAGAATCCTGAACCCTAGATATCCCATAAGTGAAGAGTTAAAGGAAAATGAAAAGGGCAAAATGTCAGTAGTATGAATTGTTTTAGTATAAAGAATCCCCAAAAGCTTGGGACACAAGTCTTTTTAACGAGAAACAGCCTGTGGCCAGCTGTTCCTCATCATTATGAAAATGTTAGCTCCTGCAAGATGCACAAATGGGGACTATAAACACAGTACGTTGTAAATAAAGCCTGGGTGGATAATCTTACCTATTAATATAAAAGGCACTGAGAAGAGGCAGACTGAGCTCATATACTGACTGACAATTTAGGGCAAAACATACTGTTTTTCTTCACCATCTCAATGAGAAATTAGATGTAACCTGGGTACAACAACAACTGAGCCTCCTTAATGTGTTTATTAAAATGCGAATTGAAATGCTGAGTGGAAACATGGTGCTGCATATGAATCTAGCGGACACTCTTGAGTTCTTCTACACCACTAGACTTTACACACAGTAGGATCATGTGTTGGACTTCTTTTCAAAACACTGCGTAAGTGTGGATTTACAGAGCGTTTCTGAAAGCTATCATGAAAAACATACAAGTGCAACAAAGAGCTAAGTTTAACACAAACCTCAGAATGTTTTCTGGCTTAATAATAACAGGGGGTTTGCCAGAGATGATGGAGTTGGAGCAGGTATTTCAACATTTTCTGTCCTGTGATTAAGACTGTCTATTCCTGTCTAACATTAAATGTTTAGGATTTATCTGACAGCAAAACAACTGAAAAAAAATCAAGAATCTTTTCCATGAGTTTTCCATAGCAATTTGCTCTGCAGGATTTCCTTTTATTTTAAATATTTCCATAATAAACCAGAGGAACAAAAAAGAATCAAATTCACTGTATAAGCTATTTTTCCATAGAGCTGTATTCATGCAAATTAGACAGAATAACTTTTCCCAGTTATAATTAGGCTGAAACCAGGTGGAAGGAACAGAAAGACAATTAACTTAAGGGGGGGGTTCCTTCCATTTATTCTTTTTCTCCTCTCTTTTCTTTCTCTTTTCTTTTTTCTTTTCTTTTCTTTTCTTTTCTTTTCTTTTCTTTTCTTTTCTTTTCTTTTCTTTTCTTTTCTTTTCTTTTCTTTTCTTTTCTTTTCTTTTCTTTTCTTTTCTCTCCAACAGTTTTCAGCAGATGTAGTTCCTGATGGTAGGAGATTGCCAGTGCTGCCAAGCAAAATTATTCTGAGACCTGGGGCTTTGTTGATCACATTTTTCAATTAACCTCTGCATTTTAACTTCATCACAATGCCTGTGCCAATTCACACCAAAGAACAAACAAAAATCATTTCCTGTCATTATTTCCTAACTTCATAAAATCAAGGGGCTTGGGCATTTTTCCCTTTTCTCCCTCTTATTTAACACAGGGAGAAAAAGGATGTAAATTTCAGCTTACAGAAGACCACCAGAAGGGGCAAAGGGTTCGATATAAATTACATTTCTACATTAATCTTTCATTTCTTTCTTTCCTTTTCTGCTGTTGAAGTGAGAAAAGCGATTTCCATACAGAAAGCATGTTTTATAAGTTTTAAGGTTTAACTCAAGGAACTTGAAGTAGATACGCAAGGTTCAATACTAAACTAAACTCAAGTTTTAGGAATGCAGTCACAAAGAGAAAATCAAAATTTTATAGCTCTAAACCTCTCTTCAGGGCAAGAGAAGCACTACATATCTAAGAATTCTGGCATTGCATTCAGAGGAGCCATAATTTTAAGCAATATTAGCTAAACAAGTCTAGCTGTAAGGTATTACTGAAATCTCATAGCTACAACTCAGATATGTTTAACTATGTGAAATAATACTCCTTTTTTCTGCTTTGCCCCCTTCTTTACCTTTTCCCAAACTGTTGCTGACCATCCACGTTTAGAATAGAAGGCAATGTAACTGTGTGCCTGAACTCAAGCAGTTTGCATTGCATGTGTGATACTTTCTGTCTAAACTGGGATTACAGACCTGGTCACCCAGCCTTCAAACAGAATAGGCCTGTGTGTAACAAATTCACAGGTACTTTTCCACATCTATTAAATAATGCTGTTTGTGTGGGATGGGGCTCAAATGCTTTAATGCTTGATATCTGTCTGCTTACATGGAAGCTTGGAAGCTAGTCCCCCTTGGCTCCCTCTCAGGTCAGTGGAGAGTAATGAGCACTTTCAAGGTTTGATTCATTTCACTTCTCTTAGACAGCTGCTTTAGGATGAGACAAATTGCACTTCAGACTCTACTCACTATATTGACTACATCTCCACTGACTATGAATGGAGCCCAGGGCACAAACATTACCGTTGATGAATCCAATCCTTTCTATTTTTTCCATTGTCTGCTCCAGGTACATCAGCTAGCAGATCACTGACTATATTCATGAAGTTAGTGATTTTTAAATGTGCAGTAAGACTGGTAGACAATAAGCAAGTTTTAGAAAAAGAGATCTGAGGTCAGAATTTGGAGCAGGATTTGGGGAACTGCACTGAACTTCAGTGTACTGATTTTTTTTTTTTTTCCCTTTGCTAGCACCTCCCTGATGAGTGAAAGTAAATTGTTGATTCTCAATAGCTTTTTTTTTTAATCAAACCACGGGTACATGAATTCTCAGCTATTCACTAATAATAAATGATTTTAAAATCTGTAAGTTTTTCGCTGCATGGTCAGGCATATGACAACCTGTGAAGTAGGACCTAAGCATGACTGATACTGAGGTACTCTGTTGTCCAATGTTTAATCTGGCTAGCAGCTGCATAAAAAACTGAAGAAATTTGAAATAAACCTATATCAAACTGAGAATGGGAGTGGGGATTGGACTAGTGTTAGACTCATCAATTCCAGTATATTTACATGGTCTCCAAAGCCAGGACTGAACTTGCCTTGCTGTGCAATCTTTCAACGACATAACAAATACTAGGATCTGGACAACAGGGAACTTCAGTCCAGACTCAGAATTATAAGTATGAAGAAGACCGGGCCAAAGACATGTGTTTTAGGCCACGTTAATATGTAGTGCACATATGTGTATGCCCCACTAGGCAGGAGAGCTGGCTGACAGCCAAGACTTACTAGTTTGGTTGCAGTCCTATATTAAAATAAATATCTCACTTAGAATGTACAAGTATCTCTGAGTCACTCAGGGCACCAGCTCTGCTTGAACTCCTCTTTGCACCATGATTACAAACTTTTTTGTTTGCAAACTCAGTACCTGTATAAAGCTACATGTCCATCATTTTTCAAGAACCACAGCTATGAACCATCTCCTGAAATTTTTAGATGAAATCAGGTCAGACCTTTCAAGAAAGGAGAAAAAGTAAACAGCATCACTGCCCCATTTTCTTGCCTCTTTTATCTACTCAATAAATACCCCTAACTTAGTACAGTCTTTGGGGATTTGGGAAATTCAGGCTCAAACCATTTTTTGTCTCCATTGACTAGCAATCACATCCCTTGCCTGCCATCCCAAGTGTGCCCTAACCACAGAAGTATAGATTATTTTGAGGTGACAACCCTGTTTCTCTCTTGTGAGATAAATTAATTACAAATATATGCCTTGGCATAGAATAGGCTGCAAGGGCTTGCATAGCCTGCTCATTAGAGTGTTGTCCTGCTCCCAAAGTTGATGCGGATCTCAGAACCTGCTCCACGTATTAGATAAGAGCATAGGTTCCACCAAAAGGCAATTAAGGTCTGAAGGGAATGGAATACTGGCATAAAGCATATTGCAAGTCACTAAATTCCTTGTAGTAAACATAGGAGTACAGCTCTATTAAATACTTCAGGCCTCAAAAATAAATGACTAGTAAAGGTAAAATTAGAAATGTTTATGTAAAGTAGTATTCCATCAATACCAAAGGTAGAAATACAGTTATTTCAACTTCACAGGCAAATGCAAATATTTCCCTCCTAAAAACCTGCAAGTTCAGATTGCATTAGAACTTAAAAGCTTTAGAAAAGTATAATCTTCACAGGGTACATATTAAGTAAATGATTCTGACAAGAATTGACTGAAATATTTCTCCTGGAAGCATCTCTATTCATATTTTCCTTGAATGTAGCAAATCCAAAGTGCTTGAAAATTCTGGTAGAATGAAGTTTTCAGCTAGGGGTAGAAGATCTATAATCTTTACTTTGTAGACTGTATCAACTTGATTGGAAGAAAAAGAACCATAGCTAGCAGATCTAAAAACAAAGCTACTACCCATGAACTGGTGATCAAACAGGACGAAAAGAAATAGATAAAGGACAATGGAAAATTCTCATACACAACAAGAAATCTACATCAAAGTTTAGAAACTTGAATGAGTGGATTCATTCAGATACCTCAGAATTACCATCACAAAGGGAAGCCTGAAGCAGAAATCAAAAGTAAAATTGCTTTTGTAATATCAGTATTTGCAAAGTTTAACATAGCCTGACAAGACAAGGATATCTCAAGTGCATCAAAGATAAAACTCAGAATAATAGAGAATGCCATTGGCTTAAAAACACGTGAAACCTAGACTCCGGCAGTATGGATCAAATTACACATCCAGGCCTTTACATTCAAATGCCTCCAAATAAACATACACTGCATAGGAATAACACCTCTATTAGAATAGACATTTCTGAAATAATTGCATCCCATGAGTCTGTGCAAGCAGCTGAAAAAAGAGACAGCTGCTGGGCTGTGAGGAAAGCAACAGGCCTTGCAAACAAAACACTCCAGACAGAAATCAAAAAGTAGAGGAAAAAAAGACTCCCGATGGCCATATAAAGAGATGCCAGCATGAAAAATGTCTGTTTGGACAAGGAAATAAGAGACGATCAGATAGTTTCTTCATGCTAATAAGAATTACCTCAAAGGCCAGTAAGTTCTTGAAAATAATAAATCTATGATAAGGTAAGTCATAAAAAGGGCTGCAATTTTTTTCCCCTGGGCTGAAAAGACCATATATATGGCTTCAGAGCAGAATCCAAAAAGCCCAAAGTTTACCAGAGACAGAAAAAGATCTAGCCTATAGTTGAATATACTTACCTGAAAGTTGTGAGAACAAAGGAACATGACAAATTTTTTCAATACTGTATTTTGACAGTCTTCTTTCCTTTGAAGAAAAAGAACTGAAACCTTCATGAATGGTAGGAAATATGTTTATTTTTAAAAATCCCAAAAACCTAAAAAACTTTTAAAACCTTTTAATTACATATTTAAGGTATTTATTGAGTATAAATATGAATGGTATAAACTATATGAATATAATTGCTTTATAAGTTTAATTTAAATTATGTTGATTGGGTATAAACATAGATACGTATCATGTCATTTAGGGGTTTTTTTATACTTTTAAAGGTTTTGATAAGACGCTAGCACTTCAGCAGTCTATTGCAAAATCTCTGTAAATAAGATAACCAGATTTTCATGACCCAAATCTACCTTTCAATGTGAATACATGGACTAAATTCTATGCTGCTTTAATTACATCAAAGGAAATCTACCTACCTTCCTTCTACACAGGCTTTTGGATGATTGCAGCAATAGGCTGAACTATGATAATTTCTTTGTCTGTTGATTTTAGTGCACAAATTAAATCCTAGTGAATTATTCACTCCATTTATAATGGAATAATTCCACTCAAATCAATGGAACTAAACAATATAACCCAACTGGGAATCTATCCAATGGTATTCCTAGAGTCATTTTAACTTGTTTTAGTTAAATAGCATGCAACATCATTTACCTTTTTTTCTATTAGTGCAACATTATCGTTCTGTTGTATATCATATAAATTCAAAATGTTAGTTTTACAAAATCCTCTTTCCGTTGGAGTATGATGCCAGATTTTTTTCTTTTAAGTTAGTGCATTTTAAATGAATACAGATTAGTGTGCGTGTATTTTCCACGTTTGTGCATCCATCTGGGAAGCTACCAGGTCATAACACATGAAGCTCCATGGGCTTCTCAGGAAAGATACTGCAAGCTGCAACACCACAACTATTTATCTGGTATGCCCCTTCTCCCCACGCTTCAGAGGAGAGACTGGAAGGTTCTATGCTTTGTTTTGGTTACATGAGACAGCCTATGCCTGAGTCCCTCATTCCATTGCCAAGGCATCCCATTGGCCCCTCAGGCAGAACCTGGGGAGTAGAATGTGCTTTGTGTATGTACATGTACAGTGAAGTAGGTGATTTGGGCAAGTACAATAAATCCAACAATGCCAGCAAGCACTGGACTTGATACATCTGCACAGATGAGCTGAAACTCAGATTTGTCATGTTGACATGGGGACATAGCATTGTTTTGGGGTTGTACTGCAGGTCAGACACCATTCAGACCCTAGTTAATACATTATGGTATTTTTAAACCATACATGAGACGTCCAGTCTGTTCTCACTGTTTCCCTACAGTTTTTACCATGTTACTGAGAGCAGCATTTGATAAAGGAAGAAATATTTATTTCAACAGTGAAAATGGTTTCCCAGACTGCTCCTGCCCTGTCTGAATTTCTGATGCTCTGGTAAGGAGTACTATGAATCTACATAAAGCATTGAAAGAACAACTCTGACCAACAACATTTACCACATAAATAGCTTGGGTAATATATTTATGGCCTCACAGGCTCCTGTCATGGGTAATGTCAGTGATTAGCTAAGATGATCCCTTGGTACTCCAGCAACAGGTCTGACTGCCTAATAGGAAAGCATTCAAATCTGTGTCATGGACATTGATTCTGTCACTTCAGAACAAGCTTTTACAGTTTCAAAGTATTCCCCACTGCCGGAACACTGCCACTTTGTCCAGAAAATTGACTATCTCATGATTTACTCTTCTCAACAATGATCAGCTCCTTTGGGCCCGACCTGTACTGTCTTACTTACCTGAAGAATATTAAAGATCATGTTACAGAGAAATAAGGACACAGATACAATGTTCTTTTTATCATTCAACAGGCATTCCATGCTGGGCAGCTAAAAATCTCTGCAACATAGGTTCCAAAGGTTTGAGACTCAGCATTAAGCTCTCACACCACATTCTCTCATAAAGTCTCATATAGAATCTACCCATAATTCACAATTATGACTGTAGCCATCAACGCATAGAAAATCTGAAGACGAAATTATAGGTTTAAATAAACAAGAAATAAGTCATGCATAACAAAGACTACATTCCCCATTTTTTGCCACTGTCACATGGATACAGATATAAAGGCAAGGGATTTTCATGTAAAATGCTAATGAATTTCCTAGGAATCTAGCTTCAACAAAGCTGAAAAGCATCTGCTCAGTTTCAGTGAGGCTTGAATACACCGGGTAACCTCTTGAGAACTCCTGATACATCTTTGGTATGGCTAAAATAGAATAAAAGCAAACCTGAAGGATTCAGTTAGACTTCTAAATATTTTTATGCACCTGTTTTAAAATCCCAAATCCTTGCTGAATTATGAAAAAGACAATCTGTTAGTCTGACCTGCACTGAACCAATCATTTTGAGAGTTCATTGATATAAACATTCTCAAGAGTTAATTGGCATCCACATCAGGCCTATTGAGTAATGAGGGAATGCCGCACCATAGGACAATGCCCCATCGTGTCTAATTTTATACAAGTCCACCATCTCACACCACAACTAAATATAAAAAAAAAATCACACAACTACATTGGGTAGAAGAACTTACATGTTTCCATTCCTAGAGAGGAAAAAGTAACATTTTCTTTAGGGACAGACTACACAAAGAAAAAACACTGCCAGAAAGTCTGAAAATAGAGCAGTGTATGCTCTTCAAGGACCTTGAGCTACTAAGGTTTTTGACAATATAAGAGCAGTCAGGTGCCAAGGCTCAGCAGGACTAGTCATATCTTGGGTGAGTTCCATCTGGCTCCAAGCAAAAAGGCACTAAGACTCAAGCATCTATATGCATGAAAATGAAACAAAGCATTTGGCAATACTGAGAATGTATCCAGTATAAAAATTGATTTAATTAATTCCTAAACAAGTCAGTGAAAGTGTATGCATAAGCCAGAAGACCAAAGATATTTCTATACCTTCCTGTTAATAATTCATGGCAAGATACAACCAGCTGATCCAAGGAAAAGCCTTTTGTAGATATGCTTGTTTCCGTCAAAGGCCAGATTGACACATCATCTTCTGTTCATTATGAGATCAGTTACTTTGTCAAAGGAGGTCCAAAGCAGTTAAACTATGTCCTATATATTTTTCTAGGAGAATTTTAATATGTGTAAAGCATTGTGCCAACTATTCAAGTACTGGGAGTCTATGCCAGTTATTGTGACACAGAGAATGCTTTAGGGAAATGCTGGACTCTACTTTTTTTTTTTTCCTTTTGGCAGAGGTGCTCTATATGAACAGTTTCTGTCCCCAAGAAATTAACATCTAAGTTATCTCCAGCCTACTGCTTGATGGCTGCATGGGACTGCAGAAATGTTTTCCAAACCTCATTTCCAATCTGTTTCCTCATCAACAATGATCCCACCAATCAGTGTTTCTACAACATCTGAGCCAACTTTCATCTACTACTAGATGTTTCACTAACATGATGGAACATATTTCATATTTCTCTTCAATGAGATTACAATTAATCTCTAGAAAGGAAGGATACATTTAATAGTGTACTCACACAGGTTTATAGCCACAGAAATTATTAAATTAAGGAACAATACTGAGATGCATAATTTCTCTCTTTCCCATAGATTCTTAACACAAATTCTTACAGTTATCTTCCACCAGTTCTGCCCCCTCAGACAACCTTCTACCATCAGAAAAGCACTTCTAAACATTAGCAGGGACTATATCCTAGTACCAAATCTGCCAGGACCTTCCTCACTCCATGGACATAGTTGAGGTCACCTCAGCTACCCCAGCCACTGCACTTTTTTCCACTGACCATTCATTCTCTGATTATAAATGGGCAACAGGATACTTGAAAATAATCTGTAATAAGTGCTTCTCTCCAAGTGTAGAACAACTGACTGAAGCGTCCTTAATACCTGTCTCTGTGGGTGCAAGACCATGCAAAAACTAGAGAAATAAAGGCAGTAACACCTCTTCCAGGAAGCACTAAATGGAGATAGCATTTTGGTAGCCAAGCACTAAAAATTTCTATTTATTCCAGAAATGCAAATTTGTTCCTGATTTCCATGCTGGAGAGGACTGAGTAAAACATGATCTCTGTAGCAATTCAACCAGTGTAACCGAAAAAAGCTATCAACCTACTATGACCCTGTTGCGGTGTGCTCTGGCCAGTTTCGGTCTATCTCATGGCCAGGCTCTGCTATGTACCCTCCCCCCTGCCTCGGTATCAGTTCTCCACCCCATGGAGGGTTCTGTATTGTGTAATCCTACACAAAGCCTGCCAAATTCAAATGTAGCACCCCTCCCTTATTGGATGTTGTACCCTCTCCCTGCCCCCTCGTGTCTGTATTTATGTGTCTGTAGCCCCCCCTCCCTGTGCCGGTGCTTCCCCAGCACGACACCGGTGCCGAATAAACCATCTGGGAAAGCCCCTCTGCCTTGTCTCTCCTTCTTCGGCGTGTCTGGAACATCGGTGGACGAGGTGAACCCCTACAGGAACTTCGCCAGCCCACCCGTGCCTTGGAGCAGCCCGGACAGTCGCTGGAACTGCGGACAGATGCACGGCGCCTCCCCGGAGAGCACCGCAGCATGACCCCTGTAACATATCCTTCTGAAGTATGGCATAGACCAATATGTCCACGCTATTCATCATTAAAATATGCATTGCGTCCATTAAAAAATGTGTTTTCACATCCATGCACACTAAATAATAATAATTAACTAAATATCTAGATTTAATTTAAATAGAATAAGAATCATTGCAAATAATCACTAACAGTCACTTTCAAACAACAAAAAAAGAAAAAAATATTAAAAAATGGAAATGAAGACTCAAAGGGCCAGCATGATCTTAAGATGTTATCCTTACATTGACATCTTCTGTATATACAATTTTGTTGTACTTCATCTGTTACAGAAGCAAAGTAAATATGACAGGAAAACATCCTGGTTATTGTTGTTATTACAATTATGTTCACACCAAGGATGAGCTCTAACTGAAGCTAGCTGCATACTCGCTGTGTGTGACTTCTGTAAGGAAGTCAAACAAGCTAAAGTCATTCTACAAACTGGTAAAAATATAATTGCACCTAGTGCTGTTGTTATTTTGCAACATGGTATTTTACCACTATCCTTAACATCCTCTAATACATCCACTGACATCTATAGAAAAAAGAAATAAATAAGAACCTTCTTCTGTATTTAGTATTTATTGGCACTGAGACGTATGCACTAAACAACATTGAAGTCCCTACAGTGTTAATTCTTGTTTCTTGAAGCAATAGAGTTCCTATCAGGGAAAAAAAAATCAACCAACCCACACTAGTTTTGATTAGAACAGTTTAATCCTAATCCTTTTTCTCTGATCTTGGCAGAGGATTTTAAGCAAGTAACTATATTTAAATAACTACCCAGAATTAATCCTTTTGGTTGCTCAAGGCATGAAGGGAAAGCAGTCAGAAACAAAGAATTCAGAAGCATGTTGCAGCTGTTTCTTAGAATTCACTATTTATCATTGAAAATATTCTTTTTCCTCTTTTCTTTTTTTCTTTTTTCTTTTTTTTCTTTTTTTTNTTTTTTTTTTTTTTTTTTTTTTTTTTTTTTTTTTTTTTTTTGTTTGTGTGTGCGGGTGGTGTCAGGGTAACCTTACTTGTCCTTTCCTTTTTACAATAGCAAGTATCAAGAGAGGGACAGAGTAGGTATAAAACATTTCAGCATGAATTTAAGTGTTTCTGACAGTTTACAGCATGTGGCACAAGGCTGTATGTAGAAAGAAGGTTCCTGGGTTTATTTAATAAAACTGGGAAAAAATTCCCATTTTTAGTCTCAGAAATAATTGGTGGAAAGCATCAAGCTTATTCCTAGTTTTCAAAAACAGGAATTGTATGTACTGAAAAGGAATTTGATGTGCAGCTGTAGTCCCTCTGATCCTACCTTTCTATCTCAATATTTGGTCCTTCCCAGTGATGCCTGATTGTTTTTGTCCTTTTTATACCCTTTTATACATTTTATACCTTTTATACCTTTTTCCTTCCCTGTACCCCTTACCCTTATACCCTGTATCTTTAGTACTGCATGTTTATGGTTTAGTAGTCTGATATTTAGTTGAGTTTGGGGGTTCTATGAGGGGGGAAGACAAAACATCTCTACTATCTCAAAACTACAGGCTCCAACCTTGAAGAGTCTGGATTCTGGAACATGTTTTTGAGCTAGGCTGTAGTTTCATTTAGGAAGGGGAATAGGGGGATAGTTACCTCACTTGTTAAGTTACTCATTGGAGGATTTTAGGTAGATATCCTAATTTGTAAAGTCCATAAAGTTGTATACAGGGGTACACCCGGGGGCTCCAACGGAGGTGTACGCCAGGATCTTATTAAACCAAGGTAATACCCTTTTCCTATATTGCTGTATCTGCTTCTTATTTTTACCAGCAATTAAGGCATCACCAGATGTAATGGACCAATTTAACACAAGAGCCCCATCTAAGGTGTAAGTAAATCTTTCTACACCCATTTTAAATAGCCAAAATTGAGCCAAAAAGTACATAATGCCCATGTATATATGTTGCAATGAAATACTGTTATACTGAGTAACCACTTAACGCATGAGCGTGTATGTTTTGTTCAAGGGCTGGGTCCTGATAGTAGGTTTTGTCTTGCAGTGAGAGAGAGCTAGGAAGAGAATCTCTGTGGGAGCCAGTGCGCCTCTGCCACCAGAGGCATGGAAAGTGCACTGGTGGGACAAATCCTATTTTGATCATTACTCCCTTGCTTAGGGTAAGAAAAAGCCTCCTCCCAGGATGCCTGCTTTCATTATATAGATTCTTTTATCCTGGTTGGCCTGTTGGCCTCTCCACCCCCTGTTGTCTGTTATCTCCTAATTACGCCCCTGTCCTAGAAAGGTCTCTCCTTGACACCCCATTGGCCCCTGCTCCCTAACCACCCCCATGAACCTTTCCTATTGGTTCCTGCATCCTGGCCCCCGCTATGTACTGCCCCTGAGCCCTCAGACCATTGGCCCTCAGTGCTCTGCCCACCCCTATCCACCTCCATATTTAATCCCCTGCACACCCATTGCTCTTGTCTTCAGTCTCTGAACTCCTTCGTACGGGGGTGAAAAAAACCACCTCTGCAGAACCCAAAACTGAAGACCCTCTTCACTCATTCCTCGTTGATGGCCTGTCGGCTGAGTGGCAGTGCACATGTAGGGGAAACTGCACCAGAGCAGGTGACTCCTCTTTGGAGACACTCTTTGGGAAGGTCACGGCACCTTAACACCTGGCCCCGCCGCGACAAATCTCTGTTCTCAGAATCCCTCAATCTGCAGCACATGTTTTAAAACATACAAAAATACAATTTAAGATATACATAATAGAATGAAGAGTGTTGGGAGGATGGACTATTTGAGCACTGCAACAATATCATTGACTTCTGTGAATGGCAATCTGCCAATTTGTAGGTAGGAGAAGCTGGTTTTGTTTGGGGTTTTTTAGAGGGGTTACTTTTCCACAACTATGTTAGTGAAGATGGTTGAAGAGTGGGAAGAACTAAAACACTGTATGAATTAACTTTTATTATTAATAATATTAACAAATAATGTTAACATTGTTAATAGTTAAATTACATTTATTCATCCACCTGTATTGGCACATTTAACCCATTATTATAGCATTTCAACAAATCACCAACAATCTTTACCTTACCACTAAGGATGTGCGCTTTAGACCTTAG
Source organism: Pomatostomus ruficeps (assembly GCA_013400735.1). NCBI lineage: Eukaryota > Metazoa > Chordata > Aves > Passeriformes > Timaliidae > Pomatostomus > Pomatostomus ruficeps. The sequence goes on from VYZT01021998.1 coordinate 41,372, forward strand.
GAATCAGAATCTTAAATCCAGAAAAAACAAAATTGTTCAAGGTCACACAAGTAGCTGAGGGCAACAGTAGACTTTTTTTCTAGCCTTAGGTCTGAAACCCTGCTTCTTGAACCAATATAAAAATCATTAGTTTAGTTAGGAATTGATGAAATAGGAAAGTTTCTAAAAATTATTCTAAAAAAGTTAAGTTCTTGTCAAAAAGAAATACAAGTTTTGAAAGCAAGTTCCTATATCTTGGTGATTCATCAGACTTTAATATTTTTTTCCTACTGTGTTTTCTCATTTTTCCTGAATTGGATCTCTTTTACATGGCCTAGTCTTCCTTTGCTTTCCGTGAACACTTACGCAAATGTGTCAGATGTCAATAACACAAACCCCTTTATAAGAGATTTCATTATAATTATTTCATCAGATCACTTTCATAGTCCTTGGGCCATAGTTCTTATATTTGCATTGTACATTCATATCTCTCTAAATGACAGATTTTCTATTTTGCACAGTTTTATATCCTTTGTCCTGATTACATTAGCAAAACTCCATATCCAATTATAAAGCATTTCTTTAATTCAGAAGTAGGTCATTTTCTCAAATTTCCAAAGTACCTTCTACAAATGCTTGGACAGAGAAGAAGATCAGATTTCTTTAATTCTTCTGTGTTTTGAAGCAGGATTTAACGTAAACTTGAGAATATAGTAATATCAGCTGGGAAACCAGTCTCACATTTACCCTGTGGGCTAACAGTCTAGATGCAACATATTTTTAAAAGTAATAACACTGTTGTTCAGGGAAAAAACAGTCATTTTGTGATATATGCAAAATGCAAATATTACAAGTATTTTTAGTGTTATCAGCATATTTCCACTCTTCTGCTCACTATTTAGATGTGGACGCTGAAAGCTCCTCCATCCCTAGTACTCAATTTATATGACTTTTATATCATTAAGACTTCCAGTAGGTGGCTAAAAGAAGTCAAAGAAGTATAGTCAGCAAGCACATGAAAAGTATCCAAGGAAAAATCATGCTCTTCCTGAACCAAGAGATTACCAGGATCTTGCACTGTTAAGCATAAATATTTTGCCAGATCAATTGTCACTGCAGGGAAGTTACACAATTTGTTTCACACATAATCTAATCTGTGGGTCCCACAAACATGGCAGAGAGAGATCAGTGTTGCCAGTAACAGACAAATAAACTTATACCTACAGTAGAGGGTTATGAAAAATTATAAAAACCCCAACTAACAATTGCGAATACAAGGCTTCTAACTGCTTTGTCTGCCTCCATTATTTCAGAATGTACCACGAGTTTTAATCCATTATAGTTATAATAAAACATTGTCTCTATATAGTTAAAAATGACACTCAGAAATAGATCTCCTCTCTTTTTTTGCTTTCTGCAACCATGTGACTTTGCTAATGCAGAGGAGAAATAAAATCCATATACCAAAGTCATGCTTTGTAGTCTATTAAAGCCCAGCTGTCGGCCAGAGTTAAGGAAATGATTGTGCTGTTTTTGCCATTTCTAATTAATAATAATGAAGGATTAATAAAGCAATTTGGAAAAAGAATGTGCCAGGTAAGGATTTATAGGTAGATTAAAGTAATTTTATTGTAAATAATCATGGATAAAATTAAATGGGAGCTGAGACATTTTATGGCGCATCAAAAAAAAATGTTTCGCATATTTTTCAAGCTCTGCTTCTCTTAGAAGCATATTAATGGAGTTGGAGGTACTGGAAAGTTGCAATTTCATCCCTGACAAATAGTTTGTTCAGAGACATCTGAAGTGTTTTAACAGTTCTCTGCATTGTTGCAAAAAGCATGAAAATGGATCTTAAAGGGGGACTTGTCTCTGTTTATTGTGTATTTAGGGTCTTAGAGGCTTCACAGTATGATGGGTGACTGGCCACACTGTTGAGAGAGAAATTTTTTAGGCTTTACAGGAGCCAGCCCCAGAAGCTGCACTCAGGAGTTGCACTTGACCTACTGCAGAAGGTTTATTAGGTTTTCTAGCAGAAAAACATAATAAAGTCCAGTTACATTGGTTATGAATTTTTCTGCCCATAAATGAAGGACAGAGCAATTCAGCATTCACCTTCCAAGGCAGCTCAGCATGCACAAGCAGGAAAATATTCAGTTCCGAGGCAGTGTGTACCACTGTTGCCCGAAGCCCATCCCACTCCACAGACCTTCTGCTGGCTGCTGTTTCTAACATCCATGCTCTGAACACGAGTCTTAACCCACCCTTGATCCACAGACATGGCTGACACACAGCACCAGCTCAGCCTGGGTGCCCAAACTAAACTCACCTGACATGTGTCACCTGTGCAATCCTGCAGCTCCTCTCCAGGAGGGGACCATCAGCTGCTTCCAAACACCCCGAGAGTGGAGACTGTCCTCCCACAGCACTGGCGCCCTGACAGACCATGCTGGGGGGACTGGGGTAGTGGAGGGGAGGCCATGAACTGCCCTGGCTGCCAGAGGGGAACAGCAGTGGAGCTGGGAGCAACGGCCCTGGTGAGGGGACCTGGCCCCTCAGGTGCACACACTGAGGGCTTTGGGTCTGTGGGAGAGTAACACCTTCACGTCAGGTGCATCAGGAGCCTACGCTGATGATGGGTGCAAGACCCTGAGCCCAGCCATGGGCACAGTCTGAGCTATGAAGAAAGACACTTGGTAACATCCTTAGGCCTTGCTCTTAAGTTCTCTTCAATCTCAGACCAGAAAGAGCCCGAGGCTGAAGCCCCTGCCACACCCCAGCTTCTTCTCTTGCTCTGCCAGATAGTCTCTGGCTCTCCTAAATAGTTATGGAACAGTGAAGGAGCCAGAACTTTCTTTGTAGGCACTGAAAAAACTGTAAGTTTTGATGGCAGGAATGTGTACTGATCAGGGCTAATGTAGCCTAATAGTGCCCTCAGGAGCCTGACAGGTATATTGTGGCCGGGAGTTCAGGCTGCATGAATCCCTCTCTTACAACTCGTACTCTGAGTATCTTATTAGATACTGTCTTCTTTCATTATATATACTGCCTTAATCATTTACTGCCCTACTGGAAAAAAATCAGGCATGTATTTGATGAAAAAAATGCAAAACCAATGCAATTTTATAGAACAGAGTGCATGACAATATGGAGCTACTTTTACTCAAAACCTTGCTAGCCTGTCTATACTAGGGCCCTAATTTCCTTCTGGATGTACAGTTCTATACCTTTACTGGTACACAGATAGCACAGATAGTTTGAAACAGCATCTGATTGCCCAAAAATAGGTTTTACAGGCATCTGCACATTTCTCTGCCACACCTTGGAAATGGGATCATATTCTCCATGTTTGTCTTCAAACATCTCATTTCTTTAAAAAAAAAAAAAAAAATTAAAAAGCACACAGATTCTCATCTACTGACTGCCAAAGAGTTTTGGATCATTTAGTCTTTGGAACAGTAAGCCCTAGTTTCTTCTGTGGTTTATTCCTATATTTATATATTTACATCCGTACACAAACACTAACATATGCACAGAATAATAGACCCTTGTACCTAGGAGAGTGCACAGTTCCAGTTTGAATAATAAAAATATAATGCCTCAGGAAGGATTAACAGAAGAGTTCAGATTGGCTTTATCAGTATCTATTCATATGTCCACTGTGTAGAAGTGGGACATGAGTATTCATTGTCAGGTTTCTGGAATTATTTTCACTGGGAAGGGAAGCTTTATGCAATTTAAAGGTGAATTTTTACATATGAGAAATCTTGGTCATGAACAGATAATAAAGAGCACTAACAAATCTGCTAAGATGCAATTAATTTTTTTTTAAACTTGAAACCTGAGAAAATAGATTACTGTTGAGGTTACTCCATTTTTCAGGGACAGTTGTAATTGTGCTATGGTGCTTTTTGTCTTTTTCTTTGATTTCCCCATTTACAAAGTAAATGCTCAGAGTGTCATCTGCTCGCATTAATTCTTTACAGGACAGCTGGATAAGAATCAAAGCAAACAGTTTCTTTCTTTGATTAGCCATATACCAAACACAGCTGTAGTTCTACCTGCTGATTATCTCCCTGCTTCAATTTCATTTGGAGGATAACTTGTGTTAAAAACAGAATAGATCATTTTGTCTAGATGCTACACATTATGAATACATTTTTGTCTTTTAGGAATACCTACTAATTCTTAGCATAAAACTACCCAAATATCAAGTATAGGATTAAAGGATAGTTTGGAAGGGAATAGTGTAGTCAGTTTAAGTAAGATTAATATTTGTCTTATTAAATTTATTATCCTGCATTCCATCTTGAGTATATTTCAAAATGTAGGTCAAGTAAACTGTTTCTTATTCTTTATGTATCAGTTCACAGAATCTCAGAATTCTAGAATCAAAGAATCAGGGCTGAGGAAGGAACCTCTGGAGGTCACCTTATCAAATACCACTGCTTAAGCAGGACACACAGACTGTGCCTAGACTCCTTTTGAATATCCTCAAGAACGGAGATACTAATTTTCTCAAAGCAACCTGTTGCAGTGCCCAATCACCCTGACAGGACTTGCAGGTTAGCTTTGAATATGAACCAACTTTCTTGGACCCCTCATCCATCCACAGCCATATGCCATAGAACTCTTCCAAGCAGATCCTTACAGAGGCCAAAGTCTGCTCTCTGAACTCCAGGGTTGTGAACTTGCTTTTGCTCTACTCCCTCTTCTCTGAATCCCAAACTCCAACATCTCATGGTCACTGCAGCCAAGGTTGCCTCCAACCTTTGCAATCCCAATGAGCCCTTGTTTGTGAGCATGAGTTCCAGCAGAGCATCTCAACTCCTTGGTTTCTTTGTCACTTGGGTCAGGAAGCTGTCATGGATTCTCTCCAGAAGCATCCTTGATTGCTTATGCCCTGCTGTGTTGTTCCTTCAGCAGATACCAGGATGGCTGAAGTCAACCATGATGCCCAGTGGTCTTGGCCACTTATTCTTCCTTATCAGGTGCCTTTACCAGACACTACACCCATATTGATCTGCTCGTTAATCCTTACCTATAAGCTTTCAGTTGGCTTATCAATCCTGAGGCAGAACACCATGCATTCCAGCTGTTCTCTCACATAAAGACCCATTGCTCCTGAAAACCATATATCCCTTCATTGTAACATTCCTGTCATAGAAGGCATCCCATTAAACCTCTGTGATCCAAACAGGATTGTAGCCCTACATCTGCACACAGATCTCCTCATATTTGTTCCCCATGCTGCATGCATTAGTGTGCAGGCACTTCAGAGAGGCACCCCAGCATGCTGGTTTGTCAGAAGGGGTTGGAATGGTGGTGTTTGCCTCAGAACAGGCACTTCCTTGCTTACATGAAAGTCCAGGTGGTGGTCTGCTGGAGTTCTGTCTTGGTGATTTAATGTTCACCTCACTCCAAGTCCTTTGCTTGACAGCTGTTAGCCCAGTCCCTCACCCCCTTGCAGGTCTGCTGTTAATTCACTCTTGATTATCCTACCCTGTATATTTAGAGAAAAAAAATTGCAGAATTACATACCCAGAGCAGTTAGAACTACCTGGATTTTGAGTTTATTTACTCATTTTAATATTTGTTTTTAATTTAATCAGTTCCAATAGAAAGTGTACCAATATGTACAGAGAGACATTTAAAAGCAGTTACTACTTTCAGCCTCATCTTGTTTCATAAGACACCAAGAAAACACAAATGGTAATAAAAGAAACACTGTTAGTCTGTCACTTCCTTTACAAAGCAAAATCTTGGACCAGATGTTCAGATAGACAAAGCAGAGGAACTATTCCGCTTATTTTATCTGAGGAATTGTAAACACAGACAGCAGTAGAGTTCCACAAATTTAAACTAGCCAAAAAAGCAGTCTAATTTTCCTACCCTTTTCACCCCAAGATTCTCATTGTTTTTCTTTCACTATTTAGACAAAAATTTTTGAGCCCTTTAAAGAGTGAACAAAGTCAGGTGCTGATAGAATAATGCCTTGTGCAGGAAAATGAAGAGACATGTATGCAGTTTGCTCCATTAGGAAAATGCAGAGGCCAATTTCCAGCTTTGGGATGATTCTTCAAGCAGCTGTAACAGGTAAAGTAGAAACGGTCTCCCATTCAGTAGGACCTCATGGTGATTTCAGCTCAGAACACAGGCTAACAAAATTCAGAATTTAAAACAGAAAATATATAGGAGTATTATCATTTTGTCACTCTTCTTTTTCTGTGAACATGATTTCCATTTACCAGTAGATTAATTCCCCTACCTAAAAAGCCTACAAGAAAGCTGGAGAGGGACTTTTTACAAGGGCTTGTAGTGACAGAACAAGGGGGAATAGCTTTAAACTGAAAGGGGTAGGGTTAGATTAGATATTAGGTAGATATTCTTTACAGGGAGGGTGATCAGGCACTGGAACAGGTTGCCAGAGAAGTTGTGGATGTCCCATCCTTGGAAACATTCAAGGCCAGGTTGGATGGGGCTTTGAGCAAACTGGTCTAGGGGAAGTTTCATGATCACAGGGGTCTGGACTAGATGATCTTTAATGTCTCTTCCCTTTAATGTCTCTTCCCACAGAAACCATTCCATGATCCTTATTCTGTGAATTCCATGTGTCTATTGCTGACTTGTGCGATGAGGAAACACTTCATTTGACATAAGAAAGAAAACAAAAGATTATAAAAACGGGATATTTGTTTCTCATACGTTTAATTCAAAACTTGTCAGGAGTTCCTTATCATCAATATGTTAAACAGATACACTAGGCACATGTATAAAAGCAGCATTTCTGCAAGAATTGACCTGAATTGCAAATGATACTATAAGCTAATTTTTTTAGCAGTAGAGAAGACTTTTTGATAAAGAGTAAAAGAGAAAGCCAAATACAAACCACATTTTTCTGTAAGAGAACCAGTTTCTACTCATACACAGGTAAATAAGGAGTGCATAATAAGTCTCTTCATTTGGGATTTTTAAAATGTTATGATAGTTGTTAATTGCTATGAACCTGCACTTCAGTGTGAAGAAGGTAGAGTACTATTTGCTATAAAACACAATGGAAGAGGAAGCAGAAATTAGGAATTTGAACATCAAGAGTCTGTGCTTGAAGAAAACTGTAAAATTACGTCCTTATGGTCTTTCCAATCTTGCTTACATTCAAAGTATCCAGCTCATCTGAATAACAACTATAGTTGAATAGCAACTCTGGTATTTGTTGAAATGTTTGTATAAGACCTACTTCATGTGACCAAAGGAAGTAAAATCATCTTCATAATTTGCCAAGTACTGGATAATTTTCTTTTTTACTTAATATAATATAACATAACTCTAAAAAGAGTGTAATTTAAATTGTTAAAAATTAATTATGTTGTAACGTAAATAAATTTCCCAAGAGCATCGTTTCACATCATGCTGTTATACTAGAAGTGGGTTACCACAAAAATGAATCCTTCCAGGTATTTCATGGCCTGTCTGTGGCATGCAGTATGCTTTCAAGATAAGCATTTTTCTGATAAAGCATTAGCAGTAACGTCTGTGCTAAATTTATTCTGTTGGCCCAATTTCCACAAAGGTTTATTTTACAGAAACTAGAACTCAGGTGCTGCTGCTCTACAACACTTCTATAACATTAATGTGGGTCACTGACATGATGACAGAAAACTATGATTTCATGTCAGTAGGGTTAAAATTTCAGACTTGAATAAAATGTTTCAGTCAGAAGGGACAATACTGTCAATGAACAAAAAGACATTTCCATTTATCTTATCTGATGGTAGAAAATATATAGAATAAGAAAGTACTACAGGAGCACTTGCTAGCACCATTACAACTAAAGAGCACTTTCACACCAGGGAATGCTTTAAGTATTTTACTTCTTACATAGATTCATTTCCCTTGCAATTACCTTTAGGTGTTCTATTATTTGGGCTGCTTCCAGTAGCTACTCCTACTAATGCATGCCCTCTGCTTCCCTTAGTCTACCTGGCAATTATATTAAAATATGTGTTTTAATGACATCAGAGACATTACTTGATATAATTGGTGTTGAAATTATGCCTTTGTTCTATAAAAAGGGGGTGTATAAATAAAAATTTATTGAACAGGTTTTTCATTCTGAAATATTTTTTAAAGTATTTAGTAATATGATATATCTTTACTGAAGATCCAAAACAGAAAAAAATGAGATCTATAGATATGATATCTACACCTGGCAAAATTTACAGTATTTTTAAATGTTGTTCAGTGAAATTATTTCTAACTAAATCTTTGTATATTCACCTTAGCACCAAAATTAAAATGACAAATTTTTTTACTGTATTATCTCTGTCCCAGTCTGATAGAGATGTTTATACACAACTCAATTACTTCCAATTAGGAGTTGACATAAAGCTCAACTTTCTACTTTGTTAGTTCTTATTTGCACTCATAGATTCACAATCAGAAAAATAAAAAACCCACAAAATTTTGCAGAGGAGAATTATATAGAAAAAAAAGCTGCTAGAAAAAATTTAGGAATGCAAACCTTAAACTGTGTTTCGGTTTTCCAATGTAAAATATGGATGGAAAAGTTTCCTGGAGTCTGTGTCTTGAAGTCATACTTTTGTGTCCTCTCATGTATGTATTGTAAGCTGCTATTTCACCAAAACCAATTTACTTAGACACACTTCTACCCTTAATTAGAATGTTAGCATGAGCTGCTGAAAATACTAATAGCATTGCAAATCCAAACCTTCACAAATCATATACAACTTGGCCTAAAAAATGTTAGTTTTAAAAAGTATAATGCATGGACTGATTTTTTTTTTCATTCATTGTTGGGTTTTGAGAATTAGAATAACTTTCCAAATATTGTTCATATTTTGTCAGTTTGTCTTTGCTGTGCTTACCATGCCCTCTCCCACCAGTGAAAGTGTTCTTGGCTTATATGCAGACTCTAAATCAACAAAAGGAGAGCGACAGCCTGCTAAAACTAGATATTTTGCATTCCCAGTTCTTGCAGGAGACATCAGTCCAGTTTGCTTTACTGCCTTAGGAAAAAGCTTAGATTTAAACCTGACCTTCTGAAAAGCTGCAGTGATGATAATACTGATACTGGTGTTGGTGATGTTGGAGAGAATGGAAGGCAGAAGTCACTTTTGTCTCTTTTAACAGAGAGATGACCATGGCAGGTATGTAAGTTATCTTGGCCAAGGTGGAATCTGGCATATGCAACCTTTTGCACCATTTCTTATTGGAAGCAATAAACCCCTCATGAGAAGGAATGTTCTTGCAGCTGAGAGAAGAAAAGCTGCAAAAATAGGCAAAGACAAGTTTTCAGGAGGACGGTCTTTTTGTTGGTAAATTCTCAATCCTGCTGTCACTTACACTCAGAGATGTGTCTGTGGAGCTATCAGAGTATGACTGAGAGAGATTCACAATTCAGAACAAGTTCATTTTTGATACTTATCATAGGTTACAAGAAATGCTGGGAATGCCTTATTAACAGATCTGTCTGATAGTTGACAGTGACACCATTAAATCTCTCTTGTAAAAATGAAAAATTTGGTCTTAATTGCAGCAAGCTCAGGTATGAGTGGCAGTGAAGCCATTCAAGCTTGGCTTTAAGCCACAGCAATTTGGGATTCAGCTGCTGGGTAAGTACAAGCAACATCTTGTGCCAACTCCACTGCAAAATTCTCTGGTGAAAGGAAAAACACTGTCAAACAATGCCAAAATAACTCCTGAAAAATTAGAACATTTCCTTGTGAAATGTTCTTAATTCAACTGTTCTCAACTTTCTATAGAACAGAATGTTACTAAATTTACAATAACTAAGTTCAGGACAGAGTTATGGTTACCTTCAGATGACCAAGTCTTTTCTAAAGGCCTTCAAAACAAGATAAATCATTAAAGACTTAACAATTTTTTTTAAAAACCACCTCCAAGGTCAGTTCTGTATGGTGATTTTTACTGCATTGGAGTCACACTTAAAAAAGTTCTCGCTTTGTGAAAAAAGTCTTTAGCACATCCCACAGAGCAGGTAAGAGACATGCTCCAACTGTTCTGACAAGGTTACGTATTCATGAATTGCTGAGTCACATTCAAAGATAAACTGCCATTCCCTGAAATCTGTAATTGAAAAACTAACATGAGATCCATAGCAAGTGAGAAAAGACCAGTCTGAACAACAAAGAGATAGACTGTAAACCTGATTCCATTAAATGCAGCATAAATACTCAGCTAATTTAAGACAGGTAAACTATCTTTTGTATCTATTATAAAGTATATACTTGGAAAAGTTAAAGGGAAACAGTGCTATCTATCAGTGCTAAACAACTATATAAATTATGGAGAGCTCACACCTGCTACACCATGGTCATTACATCTGTAGAATCTGTATTTCATGACTTACCTCAAAGAACATCATCACATTTTAGCTTCATATGGCAATCTATTAACCATTTCTATGCCAGATGATGTTGAATAGTTATAGTCAACTTAATCTGTCAAAAGTGAATAAATTGAAGCCATTTGCTCCTTTTCTCTGAAAGGAGACTGAAGGAGACAGTCAAGGTAATTCCATGTTTGTTCTGGTAGAAATACTACTGGCAAAAAATAAGATCCTGTTGAGTCCTCTATTTCACAATAGAAGTAAACATTTTCTATCTTTGCAATTGTGGGTTTTTCAGCAAAAATGTGAGCCAGATTGCAAAATTTCAGAGATTTGTATTACTTTAAAAGATCAAGATTCTGAAAAAGGCATACTTTTCCACCACTGCTCCCATCATGGAAATGTCCTTTGCCTTGGATGACCAGTGACAGTTATAAGATCTTGGGGCCTTGGCCCCAGAACCTGTTTTCTGATTGCTTTGAGCATACTCTGCATGGCACCACAGCCTCTGTCACCCTGTAGCTGCTTGTGCCAGATTCAGCTGTGGCTGACAGCATTTAGCAGATGGTGGAAGTGATATGGAAACTGTGGGAGTGCAAAGCAGTGGTCCTGTCTGACGACTCTCCTTGTGTAAGGCTTCTACACTGTTTGGGCAAGACTGGGGGTTTGTTCACACAAAACTCAGAGGCTGTCATATGGTGTCACTGACCATTGACTATGCAATGGTAGTCTAAATAAAGTTTCAGGAATCTGAACAATTAATGGATGGGCTAATTAGAGACTACTCGTTTGTGACATGGCCAATAAGTGGTTCATAGCTAGCTAGTAGAAATTAATAGATTTCTGAAGGGCTAATATTGTGTTTAGCAGAAGCGCAAACAACAAGAGAAAGAACTCAAGAGCCTATAATTACAAGTGTCATAATGACAAAATACAAGAGTAAACAAAAATTGTGATCAGATAGGTTTGCAATAAGTGTTGAACTAATCACAGCACAAAATAAAGGTACAAGAGGTTCAGAGTTGTTTATTCAATAAAATTTCTTCTGATAGACTTGAAAGCATAAACACACAGATTAGTTGTAATGTACTCCAGTGCAGCTGTGCAGAACCATTTCCACTTTGCCACAGCCCCAGTGTACATCACCAAGTCATATTGAATCCCCAAATCCTACTGTACTGGTGAGTCTGCAGAGTGACTCATCAGCATTTTTTTATTCTTTCTTCTTCCATGATTATGAAAAATCACTCTGCTTAAGACTTTCACTCATGTTTCTCCCTTACACCATTCCTCAGAACTATATTTTTGTATGGTTTATTCTTCACATTTTCATGTTTATTCTGCTCCACTTAATTTCTTTCCAACATTCTCTGGTGCTGCAGCCACTTGTCATTTTAAAGAGCCAGTTTTCCTCTCATACCTTGCCTCATAAAGCTTCCAAATGATCTTGATAAGGGTGGTTTCCTTAAAGGTTGTGTCAAATAGCCTCCAATTTAATAAGTCCAGCAGAACCCTGGTATTTAGCAATCTCTTTGGGCATGTTCTTTAAGATGCTAAGATTCTCCTTAGCAATAATTTTATCAGTCTTTCCATTAGTCTTATAATTAATACTTGCCTACAGAAAATGATTGAGTAACCATGCTTCCTCACAGCAGTAGCAGAGGTAAGGCCAGACCTTGGTCTGACAGAATGGCATGAGTGTTTTCTTTCAACAATTCACTACATAAGTGTCAGCTATCTTGAGATCTGAAGCGGGAGAGCATAATTATTCCTTGTACTGTTGTATGCAAGGTAGAGAATTTGTATGCTTAATCTTCCAGTCTTATAAAAGTACTTTTATTCCTTCTTTACCTCTCAAGTTTTTCCATAGTTCTATTTACTTTCATTTTTTATGACAATAAGAGACAACATATTTTAAGTTTCAGCTCTGATCTTTTTCAGTGGGCTTAACCTTAAATGCAGCTTAATGACTAAATCTTTACTTTTGAGAGGGCAGAAGCATAAGCACTAATAACATACAGAAGATGTTGCTTCTCTTTACAGGGGCATAACAGTGGCTTCTGCCAAGTGAAGGAAGAAGTTTGGTCTATTTCATTCATTTTATACGTGCTGATTGAATTAATTTGTTAGGCCTATACATGGTGGTAGATTTTCCATTTTCAGGACAAGTACATGCAGTCAGTGTGCTCTTCATGTAGTAAAATGGATCAGTAACAATTAATGCAAAGTGGCATAATAGATATTGCTGTTTCTCTTTTGCATCTAGTGTTGGGTTCAACTGGGGATTAAATTGCCTCATATCCCACACATTAGTAATTTCTAAGGCTGATATTTATGAGCATAGAGTGAAGGATATTCGAGGCTTTCAGATTAATGTAATTTCAGAGATTCTGGATTAGATATTTACAAGTTTATGTGCTGCTAATAATTAAATTGAACTTCAGTTATTGGCTGTACAGATATCAAACCTGTTGGGGTTGATGAAGGTAACCCCCGGTGGTGGGCAGACACCAGAGTCTGAGAAAACCCAGATACACTGGGAAAACCCTCTTACTTCCCACTGACTTGGACTAATGCAGCTGTAACCTGACCCTGCCTACCTGGGCAGACCCCTGACCCCACCCCTCTCTCCATCCTGCTGTAGTGACCCTGTATCTTTCCCCACCCGCCCCGGTTTGTACCCTATATAAAGGCTAGGCCACGTTAGGCTAGCTCTCTTTCCTGCTTGACTACCCTTCAGCGACAGAAATAAAGCCTTGCTGGAATTGCCATATGAGGGGTCCCTCCACTCCTTGCCTCTGACTGTGCATGAGCTAGCCGGAACACATGGGTGAGAATTCAGTGTCTTTCCCGGCACGGTGGGTGGGAAGCGGGCCTGCTTCCGTGCATGGGGCACGGCTGGCATTCTCTTTCTCCCCACGGCGGGACAGAGAAGTAGCCTGGACTGCATTTGCCCCTTCCCCCACCAAACCCAGGAGACGCACCCCTGAAATATACACAAATCTTTTTAGATAAACATCAATAAGGTTTATATAATACATATGGCATGTATGTATAGGATGTCCATAATATCTTTTAGGCTAGGTTTTCAGCAATAAACAAAATGTTTCTATACTCTCAAGTGTAAATTCACATTAGACAAAAATATTATTTACTACTTTNCCACGGTGATGTGTGAAAACATATAAATAAAGTCGGAGGGCTCTGCCCTCTCTCTTCCTGCTTTCTCTCCTTCTGCGTCTGTGTGTGTTCTTTGTGTGGCTCTCCTTCGGGCCCTCGGCCTAGCAGGCCTGCCTGGGGAGTGCCATACTACTTATTTTAATGTTTTTAAAAAACACAATGAGTCCCTGTTTCTTCCTGCAGAGGGTATACAGTTTTTCTTCTTTCATAATGGAATGGAAAGTAATGATTCTAACAAAGGCATAATTCTTTCTTTTGGTTATTATGATAAAATTCCCCAAATAGAGCAAAGGGCTAAGTTCAGAGTATACTCCATGAATCCTCAAGTAGCTGAGATGGACATGATTATGTCTAAACAGATATTAGCAAATGAAAAAGAATTGCCTGTAAAACTTTTTTTTTCAGGCTGTAAAGCTTTGTGTTACACTGATCAACTGCACATTTTCTGCTGACATCCACAATGCTGTGTATCCATGTTGTAGAATTTGGGTGAAATAGTGCCCTTTCTACTCCTACCTCTTCAGAGTTTCAAATTCAGTTTGGTTTAGCTTCATTTTCCACTTTCTTTGCCAACTGACATTGACCTGTTCCTTGTGTCTATCAAGCAATTCCATGGCCTAGTATATTTACTTTTCCTTCCAGCATCTGTGGTTTAGATACTCAGCAAAAGAAGTTTTGATTCCAGAGCAGGTCACTGTAAGTGATGTAGGTGTAATCTTGCCTGTGGGTATGCTGGGATCAGGACTGAACCTCCCCAGTACTCAGAATCCCAGTTACACATTGCAAAACTTCCATGGAAGCTCCGCTGCCATGTATTTATTTTCTATGCTTAAAAAAACTAGATTAGAGCTGCCTCTGGTGCAGTATTTCTGCTGGTATTTCTTATAGACTGTGCACCTGTTTGATGGCAGTTGGGTAAGAAGCTGCTCTCTTTAAATAGGAATTCTCTAGCTTACTGTAAATGATATAATATGTTCTCTTTTTCCTTCTGGTTATTTATCTCTGGACTCACAATATTGAAACTGTCTGAGGATACTCCATAGGAAGAGGTGCACTGCATTGCTGCAGACATTTGCTCTGGAAAAAATCTTGTCATTTCACTATATTCATGTAAAGGAGAATCAGGGAAAGTAACCATAAATGTGGTCAGTAAATTATATGTATCTAGTAAGAACAATATCAATCACATCTCTTGAAAGAAAGGAGAACATTTGGGATTTTAAGAGGCTGTTTATAAAAGAATAACCCAACTAAAATAGTTTCTTAACACCTTCCAAGTGACAAATTCACAGATGTTGTGCAAAAAAAAAAAGGACAAGCAGAAACTGAAAAATGCCAGAACGAAACATGCTTTCAATTACAGGCTTGCAACACCTAAGGTATGCTCTTACTGCTCTAACTTAAGAGGTAACACCAAAATTCCTATGAAGATGAGCACAGCTATAGAGGAGGGAAACCTCTAGTAGACCTCATTAGAACAATTTTTTTTAAGTTTTGGAAACTAACAGTGCCGTCTTGAAATTATTCTACTATTATGGGCAGCAAATTTAGAGAATGCTGGTAGGGGGTTGTGGTAGTTTGATCACAGTCACATATTGCTGTTGCAAGGTTAACCACCACAGAAATAAAGTCAAAGCGTTTGCGGGTTTTGTTTTTAAAGTTGGGTATAGATGTTTTTTTCCACTAGAACTGCTACATTGTTATCCATGAGAGGAGTGAGACATCATGAACAAGTAACACTAACATCAACAATAAAATTTTGTTATAAATACACTCACAGATAGTGGATTTTTTTCAGCCCTGGTGTCTAAAGTTATGTGAAGGTTCAAGACTTTAGTTTCTTCGAGAAAAAAATAACCTAAAATGAGTTTTCCATGTCTTTTGGCTACAGAATAACTTCATAATTTAAAGATACAAAAAACCAGAGCACAAGTGTTAAAAAAAAAAGAAAAAAACGGTGGGTTTTGTCCTTATTTTTTGCCTATACTTACTAATTTTTTAAAACTTGGGGTTTGGCTGTACTGTTAATGTGTCAACACAGAAAAACTTGCAATTACTATGCAAAAAGTAGAAACAGGAAACAGAAGCCCAGACAGTTCAATGGACTTGTTGAGATTTTCACAGAAAGCTGTGGTCTTGACTCTAAATCTCAATTCCCCAGACCATAAGCCAAACACTTATTCATGAGACTGTCTTTAAAATTTAGGTAATACTTACATAAAAAGAAAACTAATGAAAACAACTGTGTGTTGAAACGAAAGCTTCTGGGAATATTTATTTTACTAAAAAAATTCTTACATTATATATGCAGTAAAACAAAGAGCCAATAATAACCTGTTAATCCCCATTCTTAGCAAGGGAAATTTAGAAAAGCTTGCAGAGAAAAGCTTAGTAACATTTTCCAAGAAGTTATTTAATTTTAAAACCTGAATTTATTTTCATTCCTCCCCAAACTAAAACAAAGCGCTTTCCATTTTTTAAGCTTCTCCATTGAGAAGGCAGAGAGAAAAGAAATCATATTAAGAGAAAGTTTGATATTTTTGATTTCAGTGAGCTTTGCACTGCTACCATCTACATTTGAAACACATGAGGGCAGTTTGGGGAAAATCAATGTACAGAACACAGTATTTTGTAACATTACCCACAAAAATCTGGAATGAAGTGTAGCAGGAGGCAGACAACCTTGCAGAGATTATGTAAAGGTACTCAAAGTCCCTATGTTAGTGATTTCTTGCTAAGCCCTCTTTTTAATATCTCCTATCTGGATATCTTCACAAGGAATTGTCTTTTCTGATTGCTACTACCACAGCTACTACTGTGGGTAAATTAGTTAAAGGTATATTACAGACATAGAGTATGGAAAGGGCTGAGTTCAGGAACAAAAGTAGGTTTACGTAGCATATACTCAGGATTTATAGCACAATTGTCTTTTCAAGAGAGGGTCATTTTGCAATACAATAATTGTTTCATTTATCTTGGGCTGAGTTACAATAGAGAGTGGACTCAAAGTTGATTAAAAATTAAAATGCACTTTATTCAATATAATGGTAAAGTGATGCTGTGTAAATGGAATGGACTTTTCCATTTCTCTCATCATAGTCTGCTCTCTGGTTTCTTTTCACATGCTGATATTCTTAAATGCCAGATATTTTCTGCAAATTTAAATGTTAAGGATTAAAAGAGGTAATTGCTCCCCAGGCTAATGGCCACTATTACTTGGAGCATGACTGGAACATTCTTCTGCTTCATTTGGTTCACTGATATTCCCTTCAGGAGGTCACTTGCTGTACTCTTATGGTATAGAAATACAATGAAATTATTTCTTACTCCATAGATTCCATAGAAATATATGATAGAGATATATTTGTATTGCATAGAAAAAGTGTTGGGTCCCAGCACATGAAAATTTACAGAGCTGGACTTTACAGGACTTCATCCTTAATGATAGTAGTAATTTTATTTGTTACTAAAGAAGACGCCATTTTTTTTGTCCTCAGATTAATTCTTGATATTTCATAGTGTAACCACAGTTACACAAGGTACAGCAAGTCATAGACAATTAATGACTATTAAGACCATTTTCTCACAAGATTATATAATCAGCATAATTTCTCAGATGCAAATTTCTCAAAACTCTAGCTAATTTTTCAGTCCTATACTTACATTCAGGTTCTTTGGTAATCCTATTCATTTTATCTTAGGTAAGTAAAGCTCTTAACTGATATTTTCATCCAGGGTCTATCTCCCCAGGTGTCCTGTTCTTTAACACACTATGATTGCATTACCTTGATGTCCACATCCCAGCCAGGACACTGTTAGTTTTTGCAGTAGCCAGGGGTATGGCTAGGAATAGGAATTCTATACTGCCTCTCCCGGTTTGAGACAAATTTGGGAGGAAACTTCCCAAAAGGGTGTCACCTCTAAAAGGCAGATTTCAGGCCCACCCCAACCAAGGTTCAAAAGGAATTTTCTTGGAAGAAAGTGAAAAAAAAACCCCTGTTTATTTAATAAGCAAGGTGCACACAGGCATGGAAAAGAAAATTAATAATGTTAGATAATAAACCTTCTCCGTTGTGGAGACAGATGGTGGATTTTAGAGTCTCTCCTTTCTCTGGCTTAGCTTCTCCCGAAGTTCAGGCCAGGCTGGAGGTAGCTCTGGCAGTTCTCGACAAGGGTCTGATTTTCTGGACAAAAAAACCAAGCCAAACTGTCTAAAAAGAAGAAGAAGCAAAAAGGCACAGGCCCAGAGCAAAAAACCCTCCTTTTTCTAGCTAACAGGGCAGCCAGCTAGTGAGGAATGTAAACTAACTCTATGCTGCTGATACAGTACCTGGAGCAGCTTAAAAACAAACTGTGGAGGAGTTCCCTGGCTGTTTCCCTTCCCAGCTTAAAGTTACAGAACCCATTCCTTGGCATAAGTGGACGATAGGGAAATATATAGCGTAAAATCACCCCAGGACACCACCTCACGCCATTTTCCAGGATCAGGTAAAGGGTCCCTTCCAGGTCAGGGTAGTGTGGCAGCAGTTGTGTATGTCAGGTACAGGGGTGAGCGCTCGCCTGTCTTGTACACTTTTGTTGTTAATATTGTTGTTACTGTTCATTTTCTTATCTCATTGCTGTTTCCAGTAAATTGTTCTTATTTCCACCCATGATCTTTCGTTTTTGTGTCTCCAGTTCTCCTCTCCAGCTCACCATAGGGGAGGGCAGGGTGGGAGTGGGAAGTAAACCAGCAGTGCATGGTTTCACAGAATCACAGCTTCACAGAGTATTCTGAATTGGACGGGACCTATTCTTAAATATTACTACCAAATCTAGTGCCTGTAGCATCTTGTGACATAAAGCAGATTCTTGTCATTGAGAAATTTCATGTGCCTTGGACTTTTTGATCATTACTGTTTCTCATAATGTGAGTATCTACTTCCTACCTTCAGAATTTTCTTACTAAACATCACTAAAATCTCTATTTTGATTTTTCTTCTACTCGACGTTGTTGTTAGTTTTTTATATATTGTATGGAAAATGAAGCTGTTAATTGATATTGATTAGTTGTTAATTATTATTTCTATATAAAAAGAAAGATACTGTTAGGTGCTTTTATTGTTTTCCCGTAAGACTCTTTATCACTGGAAAACATGTCATGAAACACAATTTCCAGATAGCAAAGGAACTACTTGGAACATGACATTAACCTGCACTAAAGTCACAGAATATCCATGGTTAACCCTCTTTCTACCTCCCCTTTACCAAAGCCTTGGATTTCAGGTCAGCCATGCAACAATGTTTAAGGTAAAAAAAACTTGTAAGCTCATTACATGAAACCAACTTCAACATGAAAAGACCTGTAAATCACACTTTGTCAGCATAGCCTCTGCTAAAATTTGGAACTTTGTAACGGAGTGGAGGAGAATCCTCACTCAATGAGTGTGGTAGCAGTTCTCAAAATCAGCAATATCCACAAGTATTGATAATAAACATAAGTAAAGAAAAGAATAGTTAGTCTTGAGTCTAATTAGAGTCAGTGGAAAATGTAAACGACAAAAAAACAAGCAAAAAAACCCCAAACCCAACAACTTGGCTCCTTACACATTCTGGAGTCTCTCACATTAATGTTATTTTGTGTGATTCTCTTTCATATGTTATGGAACTGAAAACTCAGGTTTTTACACTCTTTACACTGAAGCTTATTTTCCATACAGTTATCCATATGTACAATGAATTATGTATTGGAAAGGCTTATCTTGTCTTGCCTCTGGGATTGTCTTGGATGGGCTTATTCTGCACCATACTTCAGCTTCTCAGTTGCTTTTACCTGTTCATTTTATAGCTTCGCAGCTTGCGCCATTTGGGAGAACTCTCGTTTATTTGGACATTTCTGTGTGGGAATAAAGTAGAACATAACAATTTATTATTAACTTTTTGTATGTTTTCAAAATTTTGCATGTGAGTTCTCACATCCATCTGCCTAGTGGTTCTATTCTGCCAAAAGCTTCATATAAGGACATACTTCATAGTTTTATCCTCTTATTTAGGATCACAGTAGTCATTATGTCTTTGGCACTTTCTAGGGCGACTGTGCAGAATTTGTGCTGTTCATTTATCAGCAAGTCCACTTTTTTGTTCCTTTTGTGCAGTAAAGTTTTGGTTTCTTTTTCTACATTCCTTTTTACCCCTTGATTTGTTCAGTAAACCAGTTTCAGTTCGTAATTTCACCTTTAAAACCAAACTAAAAATCCAGCTTTCTTGCTGACCATTGTATATGCCCCCTTGATTTCATTCCAAAAAGCAAGGAGTGTGCTCTGAAGTCACCAGCCTCTTCATTAACGTTTTTGTGTTACATGGTCAAGGCCACACAACCATGAAGCATCGACCCCCATGAAACTATGTTATCACTGGGAAAGAGGTGCCTTGTTTTATGTTCACAAAGGAACGTGAATTCAGACAACTCTGGGTACAACAGTGTGCAGACATCAGATAACACAGAGCCATGGGAAAGGTATACAGTAAAGGAGGTGTTTACACCACAGAGCTGGTATTGGGCACAAATGCTGAGGTCTGTCCAGCATGAGACCAGGGAACAGTAAAGAATGAGACAGGACAAGGAGGAAAAGGACAAGAGCAGAAAGAAGATAAGGGAAAAAAAAGGAGAAAGTATTCTGAAAAGAGTCAGGAGACCTAGATGAGACAAACTACCTGGTGCTTAAGTCCCCAGAAAATGAGAATAGGTTTCCCTAAAACAGACTTCAGTCTTGGCTTGTCAGACCCCTTTATTTAATACTGACGACTAACTAGTATGGAACCGTACTAAAGAAAATAAAGGAACTGATTTTTAATCTTTCTAAACCCACATTAACCTTCCCAAATTAATAAGTGTGTGTTCTCTTTTGAAAGCTTTCTAAATGCTTCTCTGTCTAAGATAACTTAAACTACAGCACTGTAAAATGGAATTTGCAAAGAGATCAGTGAATATAAATAAGAGTGGAAGGCAGTGTAAATTGAATGGAGTGCTGCCATCTTTTGGTTATAACAAATCAGGATTATTTCAAGAGAGCTCTGAATATGTCTAAGGAAGATGAACACAGTCTGAAAGCATAATATGTAAATCAAATATTATTAAATAAAATCACTATTGTTACTAAAAGGATTACATTTTTTATTACAGACTCAGTGCGAAATGTGAGATTGTTGCTTTAAAAATGTGTCCTTTCATTTAGACTACTGTTTTAAATTTAGCTCTTTTAGAGATCTGGGTAAGCAGGGTAGTGAAATATTTCTTCTTGTCTTGTTGCAGATGTTGTAACAGCACTTAAAGCAAAAAACACATAAAGAGTATAAAAAATAGTAATTAATAAAAAACCCCCATCTTTTTAAAGATTTTTATCAGTTTGGTTTTGCCTTTTTCTTTCTATATAAGGATGATTTCTTTTCTTTCTATGCTTAATTCAAGTTAATGATATGCTCAAATTCCACCTTCATCAGAAACATGTCTGTGTAAATGACTATTATATTGCACTTTTTTCTTTTATATAATCTTCATAGATGAAAAAACTGTATGTAAGAGCATTTTTTTAGCTTTAATAGAGCCTAGAATTTGATGCAGGGTGGGTTTTTTTGTTTTGAAGGAAGCGAGTCTCTGGCCCTTGAGCGGAGTATTCCAATTTTGATTTTTCTTTCAAAATTTCAATGTTTGCTTACAGTTATGTTAAATTTCTGGATTCATGGCTAATAGTAAAAGTTTGAAAATGTGACTTGAAAGGCAGGAAATCCAATAGACAAAATAAGAGTTAAAGACAGATTATTTTCTCTGGAGCCCTTTGAATACTCAGATTTATAAAATTATGACTTTAATGATCTGAAAATGTATATATTTGCCCTCAGATTTATTTGCTTCCTCACAGCTACAATGGCAAAGCAAACAAAATTTTACAAACCCAAACCTACTACCTGTTGTAGTGGCTTTCTGTGTCATTTTCTGTGCAAAGAAGGTGCTTACTGTGTTAATAATGGTATTCCTCATTTGTTCAAAGTGTTTTATTTACCTAGTAGGAGAACCGGTGGAACATCTTGGCTAAGATGGTTTCTTCCATTCCCTTTACAAGATTCCAGCTGATTTATGTTTCATTTTCTTACACAAGTGTGTTTGCTTGGTGCAAAGACATCGGCATTCCCTATTCCACATTGTGTATGTTTTGTCGTTTTCTGGTTCTGCTGATGCAGTAATATGTTTTCTGTCAAAAGCGTTTTACAGGCACATTACCCTGCTTGACAGAAACAGCGAGCTACAAGGATTTCCTGAGGAGAAACTTCCAGATGCAATGTATGAGATTTCTCATCTCCCAACTACATTAATTACATTATCTCCCTGAAACAACATTCTAAATGAAATCATTCACTGAAAGTCTTACACACAGTCCAGCTGTCTGGACCTCTCTAATGTTTCTGTCATCTATAAATAATTCACAGAAAGCCAACAGGGAGAGTGCATACTCATTTTCTGCTCTCTCAATATCTGCCAGTCATGGATAAGGAAAGATTTTCAACCTGGCAGCTGTGGGGAGATAGAACTTTACCAATTTCAAGTCTTCAAAAATCTCAAGTGTGGTTTTAATAAGAAATGAAATTGGCTTTACAAAATAAAAGTATTTTTAAATAGATTTTTAAAATATTTTATCTCTTATTTATTTTGAAGTTCACTGAGGTCCTATTATCACACACTTTATTATAACCAAGAGAACAAGAATTTTAGTTTGAAAGCAGGGGAAAAAAAAAAAAA
Organism: Pomatostomus ruficeps; assembly: GCA_013400735.1. NCBI lineage: Eukaryota > Metazoa > Chordata > Aves > Passeriformes > Timaliidae > Pomatostomus > Pomatostomus ruficeps. Next base: position 63,673 of record VYZT01021998.1, read on the forward strand.
AGAAAAAGTTATTTCTACATAGCCACTCATCTTTGGAAGCTGGAGCTTCCAAAAAAAAAGATAAGGAAAACTAGGAGAGCAGGAATAAAATAATGAGTATTAACAACACTGATATAGAAAGGTTCTTAACTTGACAAGATGGTGCAGTCTATTAGAACAGAACAATACTGTTGCTTCCATAGGCAAAAAGATCATATATATTGCTGCACTCAGTAGCTAAGTAACATGGCTGAAGTGTGATATGTACAAACCCTGAGACTATAGCTAAGAGGTCTATAGCTAAGTTTGTTTGGTATCTGCTTTCTTTGCACATTAATGTTGGGGCGGGTGGGGAATTAATTATGTCATCACTAATAATTCCAGTCAACAGACAAAGAGTCTAAACTCAGATATGGTGTAATTGAATTTGTACTTACTTTCACCAGTTACAGATTTGGCTTATTATTTGTATTTTCATGTTGTGTCAAGTGGCAAAAATACTTTTTGACCTTGTGATCAAAGGGAAAAATGCTTGCAATTTGCCTTTGAAAGACAAACAGGACATAAGGTTTTCTGAGTCATCTTTTTTTATAGTTACATCCTACAAACTTTGATTATAGTAATGGGAATTTTGCCTGATGATTATAGTATTGGTCCAATCATAGACCTAATTTAGCTCAAAATTCATACAAATCCATTTAAAACAATTGGTTTAATCTGTTTACACCCACACTGATTTTGAATCAGTTCCTTTGAGAGACTGTATTTCCCTTCAGCTATTAGCAACTCGTCTCCCAAAGGTAGAAATATTATCATGTCATTTGCACAAAGGAACAACATCAAATGCCGCATACATAAGAACAGAAAATTAAGTTTTAAAAGAGCTGCATGCTTCTTTCTTTAAGGACTTTGAGGAAGAAAGTATACATGTATGACCTTATACTCCAGTACCTATGGGATGCTCCATGGAATGAGCAGATTCCAGTTTTTCACATTTTTGCTCTCCTTACTGTAGTCAGCTAACAACTCTCCACAAATCCTCACTTAAATCAAAAGTTGGTAGCACCTGCAATGATAGTAGTACTTCAACATGTTCTTAAAATTGCTGCAGAAAAAAGGATCTTAGCGCTCTTTTGGAAAAAAACACAATATTTGCTCTGTCATGTCATGGTAGACACTTTTCTGTGTCCTGAAATTGTGTTGGGATTTTTTTTCTCTCTCCTTCATTGTCTTGTTGCAGATATTGTTTTCCTGTTTCCTGCAGAGCTGAAATGAGTAAAATGTACAAAAGGGATGGTCAATAAGAGCAAGAGTGAGAATACAGCAATAATAAGAGTAATAGAAGTTGAACTTCAATTCAGTGAAAACAGAAGTATCTCTTTGTAGTATTCTTGGGAATAGAATTGAAGAAAGAAGATTCATTTAGAGTCTTGACAGGATTAATTTGCTAACAAATGTCACCTTTTAAGGTCTCAGTGCTCTTACGAGATAGTCTGAGAACCAGCAATTTGGTGCTTGAATCAGTGATTAGTTTCTGCATATACAGCAGTATTATTATTACTTTTTTACTCTCACGTGGTAAAGAGTAACAATCCATTCAAAGCTAAGATTTTAATTTTTTTAATTACAATGAGACTTTCAGTTAGACAGATGTCATGAATATGCCCCAAATACGCCTTGATGGAGCTTGGTATTTTGTGGTACACCCCTTTTAGAATATGAGGTCAGATTTACATGTTCATCTCTCCTGAAAGCATGCGTTACTCTTTAGAAGTCATGTGTGTTCATCAGACCTTGGAAGAATGATGCCCTGAGATTCTTTGTCAAATATTTTTAAAGAGCATTTTCAAATGCTTTATTGAGGTTTAAAAAACTGAATTTTTTCTCAAGGAGCAGAGGGGAAAGTAAGCTCTTAGTATAAC
>VYZT01022004.1:0-11276 GCA_013400735.1 Pomatostomus ruficeps
ATTATTATTATTATTATTTTCAGGTGAACTGGATTTTAAACTTTCTTATTTAAAGTTTTATTTTGACATATTTAAGAGGATAAAAATAGTAAACCAAATAATTAAAAAATTCTCCCCCATTCATTCTGACATAGGTGATACAGAATGTTTTTGTCATGGAAGGATTTATGTTTTCCAAAGAAAAGTTTCTGATAAATTGTGAACATTTGAAAGTCAGAGGAAAATATTAAGGTTTCTCATCCCAGTTGATGTCTGAAGGACATTTGTGCCAAAAGTGTCACAACCATCCAAAAAACCATGGTGAAATTTTGATAAAAGTGATGCCCTACACACACACACACACAAGTCCATGTACAGACAATATGCATGTGATTTGCTCTGCATGCTCAAACATAAAATAGAAGCCAAGAGCTGAAGATGGAATGCAGCATCCCATAGACCTCAAAATCAGCTCATTTATTTATTTACACTTTTATAGCCATTTAAAGTACCTAATTCCAGAAGATTTTGTGCCTCACTTTTTATAGTAAATCAATGGAACAGCAACAATACCTCTTTTATTTGAGAGGATGCTGTGGCGTGGTTATTATCACCATTGTACACACAGCACCTGAATACGTACACAGACACAGCTACTTGCCTGTGCATATTAAGTAATCACTGCTCTAACTGCATTAACAACATCCATTTCAACAAAAACCTTGGATTTATTCATTGGTTTGAATACCGTAAGCACTTCAATATTATGCCCATATTTTATTTTTTTCCCTTGTGTTTCAGTGGTTTTATCAGAAATAACAACACACTTAATTACAGAGGAGCCTTAGCAGGTAAATGATATAGAAGATTTGGGAATTCTAATAGCTTTGTCTATTGAAAAATAAAAGTGAGATCACATTACTTGAGTAACCAGCTTTTTACAAAGCTAAAAATTGAATAAAGGGTTCCATTTGATGTCAGTTATTTCCAAACAGTAATGCAAAATTGTAACAGAAATGATTTAGACATAGGTAAAGAACCTTCAAAATCAATAGTGTTGGAAGAAATGAAACATATGCTGATGCAATCAAACAGAATTGAATTTCATATAAATGTTAGCAAATCTATATCAGATTATCACTGCAAAAACTTAATTTTCATTGATTTATAATGTATTATTATTGTTTCCTCCAAACTGCCATAGACAGCCATTTAAGCAGCTGCCAAGCGCCTTAAGGGTAAATAAAGGGTGTCACTGACAGTGCTGGGTTATAGAAGTTTAAGACAACAATAATTCACAAGTGTGGCAGGTGTGATATTCTGTATATTCATTAGTTTTTTATTTTAATCATGTTGCCTAAGTATTTTATAGTTTTTTTATGGGAGAAGGGTCAGTGGCAGGTTTCAGAAGGCAACCACAGAGGTTACAGTGTGTTTGTCCCAGCCTGTTCCCCTGAGGGCTGGGCAGAGTCCTTTTGTTAAGCAACCAAATGACAGAAGAATACAGTAGGATGTCAGCAGACCGTGTCTTGGGCTAGAGACACACATTGGCAGGTCTGTTCCTCCAAAAAGGACCTGAGAAGTAGTCATTAAATGTAACCCAGGCTAAGGGTCAGTATACGTTTAATTAATGCACAGCGCCTAAGCCCTGGAAGTTTTGTTCGTCTCCTGCTCTCAGATGAGTAAAACAAATATGGTTCACATATGTTTGGTAGAACAGACTGGAGTGCACTCTGTTTTAAAATGTGATTAATGCTATTGGTGTCAGTAGGGTTATTTACTCTCAAAACGGGGACTGGGGGAACATTTTTTTGAGCAATGTTTTGTTTGCTTTGAGATGCAACAAATGCTCATGGACTGACTAAACTTCTCCTAAACTCAGAACAAGGCTTTAACCAAGGGAAAGGTCAGAAAAAGCTAATCTGTTTTAGTATAATATTTTCAAAGTCCAATGGTTTGATTTTCCATTTTCAGATTAATGTTTCACTGAAAAGAATTGCAAAAATTTTATTAAAGATGACTGAAAAAAATTAAAAGTGAGTTTTTTTCGTGCTGTGCAAACTTTTCAAATAGAACAGCAAAAAAAAAAGTCAACCAATAAAAACTGTTAAAAGACTAAAAGGTGTTTTGTGTTGATACAAGATCCTCCCCACACAACTTTTGGTTCAATCAGCAAACTGAAAAAGAAAAGAAATTCACTTCCTTAGGTAGGAGCATGATTAAGCCTTGTGCTGGACCAGGCTCTGCTTGCTCCTTAGAAAGAGAGCACAGTAATTTTATAGTCTATTCATTTTCCGTTGTTTCCTACATCCCTTGGTGTCAGAAATACAGTTTTAATGTTTTTAAAAATCATGCTAATATTTAACTATCTAAGGTGTTTCTTTTCAAAACAGGCTGGAGACCTTCATATCAACAGATATTAAACAAAGACAGTCCCCAACTCTCTTTGTTTGCTCTATGATGTCTGATGAGTCAAAGTTTGAATTGCCTTGTGGATATTGCTGTTATTTTGTCAAAGAGGAAAAATGGTGCATCTTTATAATTTATTGGCGAGGAAGGGGGGTTAAATTTTGGGAAGTAGCACCCCTTATTTCACTACATTTAGAGTGCTGCAATACATGTATTTGTTTTTGTGTATGGTATGTGCTGGAAAAAGAGATGCTATTGGCAAGTGCCCATCTCAATGCATGCCCAGAAGAGGTGCAGAAACCTGTTCAATAATTCAGGCAACGGTGACCTCAGAAGTATATGTGTCTGTTATCTGCTTTGGCTCATGTGATGTGATTTTTGGCTGCAGAGAAAGCTTATGGTGAAAATCATATCAAATTGACCAAGCCAAAGTAAACATACACACACACACATTTTGAGGTAATTTTTGGCCATTGAGATCATTCAGCCCTTTCAATATTTAAAGGAGAAACAAGATTTGCCATGATCATAAACATTTTATTTACTTTTTTCTCTGTTGCAGCATGATTGCTTTAGGTAATAAATCCAGCCAACAAGGAGCTAAAGGACAATTATTGCACACTAACAGCATATGTTCACTGTCACACTAGCAGGGCTTTATACAAGGAAAAACCTGACATGCAGGCTGGAAAACGATGAGAAGAACAGCAGTGAGTGAAGGTGGTGGCCCCTGTTCGCTTTGATGTAGGGGCATGTTCTTTGCCATAAAAGGCAAAACCTCACCTGGTTGTTTCTGGCCTTGCAGAACTGAAGGAGCAGCAGCAAAAGACACCCTCTGGGAGTTACTCTCGGTGTTTTATGCACAGCAGAACACAGGCTGCCCTCACTGCCACTGCAAAGCACAGCTCCTTTTAGGAGAAGTCCAGAGTCCAAGGGTGCCCGCTGGTTGTATTCCAGTTCTCATGACTTCCAAATTTACTGCACCCTTTGCCAACCCAAACTCTTCCACAGCAAAACAAACACCCTCCTGCTTTTCCTGGTCCCAGTCCAGCGTGGTGGCTCTTCAGCACGTATATTTGTGCTGATGTTGATTCCCATTATTACCAGTGGAGCAAAGGTCCTCTCTAATTGATTCCAGGTTTTGGAAGCAAAAGATCTGAATTATTGAGAAGATAAAGCTCCTACAAATGGTAAAGAAACCATGAATCTGGAAGCTGATTTAGAAGACAGGACATCAGATGGACACTGGGAAAACTGAGATGCAATGTCTGCTTCAGACAACTTGTATATAATCCCAAGTGAATCATATAAACTCAATGGTATTTTAATTTCCAATCTGTCAAGGGAGGGTAATATTTTTCTTCTTGACAGAGTTGAAATCTGTTAATGATACAGAGAGACTTAGATAAATGATGCCAGATTCAGGAAAAGGATACTGTAGGATTTGTGCTTTTGGAGAGTGAATGCATGAGAGGAATATCAGAAAGAGGCTGGAAAAATGAATCCTGGAAATGTATATATATTTATATATATATACACACACATACACACACATTTAATTTTTCAACAGAATCTCCTTATTACATAAAACACTGAATAGGGCAAGGAAAGGCAAATCCTTGAAAGATCTCCAGAGTTCTCTCACTGAGAATCATATTTAGCAAGTTTAAAGATGCACATCATTTTGCATTATAAAAAAGTATATTTATTAGTGTGGACTTCGGATAGGAAGTAGTGCACACAGATAGGAACAAAAGTCTACAGCAGAACAGGCTGAGGACCTGATGTCCATTGTATATAAATTTTGCTTTTACCTCAGAGTAGCGTGCATAGGCTGAGTGTCCAGTTGCTGCTGGTGTGCATTAAGTGCATTCCCAGACCACATATTTCAGTTTATTGTCCTCAGAAAAGAAATCACAATGCAAACCAAAGTTCACAATGCATGGGCAACTGCTACCAAAGTATGTTCCTGAGCCAAATTAAAATACTCATATTTTACCTGTTCAAACTGGTCTCAGTATGGAGCTCTAAGTCATTTGGTTTGGTGAGCAGAAATCAGTTTCTAAACTTCCATGCTGCTTTATACTATTTATTAATCCACTAAGGATCTTTGAATACATATGATCTGTTACTAGCTGACTTTCATGTGGGTGTCATGCTCAAGAAATGGAGCAGCAGCATTGATCCTACTGTCATATGAATTGTTCTCTTACTCTGATTATTGCAAGGTGTCTGAAGAGAGGGTATTATAATAATCTGTAACAATCTGGGGGTGATGATATGGACCTGCAGTTATAGTAAACTCTGGAGAGGTGCAGTTCACAGGTGTCAGAACACAGTGTTTAGTGAGAATGATTGCTGTGTTTTGGTGTCTAGCCTCAGAAATTTGATTGTAGCCTGGTTTTGTTGCAGACTTACTGAAGACTAACAACAAGAACAATGGCAGATAAACTGTGTTTCTCTCCATCAGATGTCTCAGACATTTCAAAAGGTAACCCTTGTATTCTACATATATGTATGAAATAACAAGGACTGAAAAGTGAGATCTGTAACTACACAAGACAAATGAAATATAAATGTTGTTTGGTTATCTCAGTTTGGGGTCTAGCATAGGAGAATTTGGTTCCTAAGGGTGAGTTCATAGTGCCTTAGGAAAATGGGTTATTCTAGATTTGCCAGGATTACCTTGAACAAGTCGGAATTGGAAAGAAAAAAATTAGATCTTTGCTTTCTGTCATTTATTTTTTGTAACAACATATGTAGGCATTAACACCAAAACCATACAAAAGAGTACCTGAGTGTAGAGTGCCATCATTTTCCTTTAGCAAAACCAAGTGAGAGCATCCTGCTCTCCCCAAAGCTCCCATACTGCTCATGCATGTGGAAGCATACAGCACACCTATCTTTCTTTTGGTTAGAGGAACCAAAAATTCTGGTGCCAGATTAGTAAAAAGGAGACCTGACAGTCTCCAAGTGTGGTTCATGTAACAATCTCAATTAAAACCACAATTCCTGAGCGCTCTAGGTAAGGGGAGTCTCCCAGCACTGTGCAACTTATCTGTCAAATGTCTGCTGCTGGGGAGATGACTCCAGCATGGCTGTATTGCACCATTTTGGTCTAAGAAGTTATTTTTTGATAGAGAACTAAACTCTGGAACATTTATTCCTTCAAATATCCTCACTAAAAGATATTTTTTCCTTTTCTTCACTAAGGCAATCAATTTCAGGGAGAGGGCTTGGATTAAGAAATAAACTTTTTTCAATAAAGCTTCTACTGTGCTTTGCACCAGTTTTTATGTATTTCTGCAGTATATAACCTAATATCAGATGTACGTAAGAGATTTGTTTGTACAATAGGGGAAGAAGATAGATAAATACTGTTTTTTTAAAATGGGATGTTGGAACATGTCGACATAAAGCGTAGAATTTCCTGGACCTGGGGATTTAGCTGTCAAACTAAGAACATGTTTAAGGTTTGATTGTCCTCTCTCCTTACATGAGCAGGCCTCCCATTAATGTCAGTAGGAGTTATACACACAAAAAGAGAAGATAATAGACATAAGTAGTGAACAGGGTAGGGGAGTAGAAATAGACTTCAGTGGAGATAGAAAATGCATCATTCCCTTTTCTTTGCTTTGTAGACTCCACGCCATTTTGGTTTTGTGCATTTCCAGGAAAGCAAAATTTTGACTTGTAGAAATGTATTTTGGCTAGTTCTCATCTTGAAGAAATGCCATATGAAATGAAGGATAGATGGGTGCCACACTGACAGTAACACATGATAAAAATAACGCAGTTAACAAGCTCCAGTGAACACAGGTGGGCAGTGAATCAAAGTGTCTTAACATATTAACCTATACTGTGCAGCTCCTGTGCAGTTTTTCAAAGACATCGTGCTTTTTTCATTACTGATGGAGTGAGAATTACTTTTCAGGACTTTTTTTCCTTGTTGCTGAAAACCTTTATTATGTGTTCAGCAGAGAATAGCTCTTGCAACTATGCAAGCTCCATGCTTTTTATCTATCGCTGATACTATTGATAAATAGGAACAGTGGAGATAATAACATTTAAATAAGACTGTGGGGTTTCTCATTAAATGTAATTCCCTTCTTAGTCAAACTTCTGTTTTCCTGATGGACGTTCATTGACTTTGGTGTTACTCTTACGTTGTCCTGAAATGGAGAATCAAACTTATTGGCCTTAACCCTCTGCAAGTAAATCAGTGTTCGTGTAATGGTTATTCCTGTGTTAGAGTCCTTTCACCTTAGCACAATACAAACAACAATAGTTTCACAAATGGTCTCCTAACAGACAGACCGAACCCATTTTTTTCTTATCTTCAAAGGATTTTGTGCTGTCGACCAGATCGAACTGCAGATGACACTGTCTAGTTAAAGCCTAGCAGACAATGCTCTGACAGCCTGGCTGCTATATTTCTTTTTATATATTAAGATCTATGCTTGAAAATAGTATCTGCATGTGACTTTGCACAAGAGACTGGAGGATCACAGGGGCTCTGGTTCATCAAAAGTAACTAGTACTTCCAATGAGCTGAAGCTTGTTCTGGAAATGAATGAGGCAAGCACAATTACTGGCAGTATGCCTAAGCTCACGTCCTGTACGTGCAGTGGTAAATCCTGAGGTCTTAGCCTCCTCAAGATCCATATGAGGCAGGATTTTGGAGTATTCTGTCATTCCTGTGCTGTTTGGGTGCTTAATTTGATTTTCCTTTAAATCGGGATAGTTGAGGAGAGGGTGTAGTGCCTCTTTTAGTTTTGTTTTAAGAAGTTCATGGCTGACACATGCACATTAGTATTGAAGCACTATAACATCCCTGCATTAAGCACAGACTTGGGCATCATTTTCACAGCAGCTTCCTAAGCTATTCTGCTTAAGGTATTTTTTCCATTTTGGAGCTTCATTATTCCTTTTTTGTGATTTTTTGGGGGAAACTTTTGTTTCCTTTTCCCTTTTATGTTATTATGCTTTTTTTTTCTTTAAATCACAGATCTGAATCATAGTTTATTTAATGACATTTTAATCATAACAGGAATTAAAATATTATTAAAGTATTTATGCAAATGCTGATGGAGTTCCTGTTTTCAGAGACTGCTTTGTCTTTTGCCAAAGGACAGAGCCAAGCTGGCATTATTTGGACCTGCAGGCCATTGTTTGGGATTTAGTCTAGTTCTATAGCCCCTAGTGCTTGACTGCTGGAGGGAGAGAAGAGATAACAGAAAGAGATTTTGAGATTCCTGGTGGGCACTGAGAAAAAGGAAGAGGTGTTGGCCAGTGAAAAATTAGTTGTAAGTGAACTTGAGCATTGGGGCATCACGGTGCTACCAATGTCCCATTTCTGGGAATGCAACTCACTCAGAAATTGTGTCTATTTCTAGGTGAGACTGACAAGATCTGTTCTGTAGACTGAACTACATCTGCTTATTTCTGACTGTGGCATTCTTGAAACCACGGATCTTCTCAGACAGTGTTGAGTTATTCCCTTAGAATGGCAGAACGGGAGGAAGCAGAGGCACCAGCACAACAGATCTGCCCAGAAGTTTGCTGCATTGCACCATGTTTGAATCTATCACCCCTCCAAACTACTGTCTTCAGCTTTTTAACAGGAAGAATACACATTAGGAGCACCCACCCTACCAGTCCAGTAAATGTTGATATAGAGGTATTTCCAACTGTGTTTTCCTACAGACCATGCTTTCTTTTTGGATACAGGAAACTAAGCATTCATTTCACTCCTTACAGTACAGCTGCTCAATTATATACACATCACAGACCATTTTGCAACATCTTTATTTGGTTTAGTATGAAGACTCGAATTGTATATTTGAGGTTTTCCAGTTTTACCGTATTGCTTGTTTGTGCATGCTTCTCCTAGCCACAAAGGAGGAAAAGAAGAGACAAAAGGTACTGCAGGTGAGCCTGGTGGTCCCTTGGTGCACATGTCAGACTAAAAATCATACTGTTATTCATCAAAAGCTGGGCAGTCTGGTTGCATGAAACCCTCATGGATGGCCTGGCTTGGGCGGTTGACTTGTAGCACATATGTTCCTTTTGGGTTCTATTCTGGTGCCACGTAGAGATCAGAGAACCTGTTCTCATGCCTTCTGCAATCATTGTCAGTTTTGGAATAAGCTTCATTGGGAGCAAGGGCAAGCCCAGAGCACATGGCAGAGAAGGCAATGGGTGGGTACTTATGATGCAGCCACTGTAGCTGAGATTTACACATCCTCTTTCAAGGACAAAACAATAGTCCTTCTAGCAGGGCTGCCATCATTTAAAGCTGCTCTTACAAGCACTCAGCTGACACTGAGGCCTGTCATGTGTCACATAAGATCACACTGCATCCTTGTCCTTCTCGAAGATGCAGTCTGCACCCTCAGCAGATAACAAGTCTCCAAACAATGCACAAGTTGTAATGACATTTTTTGATTAACATTCCTTTTTACACAATTGTAGTAAACTAAACACTGTCATATTCGGTATCGTTTCTGGAGAGGCTCAGAGCAAACATTTTGTAGAATTATAGAATCATAGAATCATAGAATTGTTAGGGTTGAAATGGACCTTAAAGGTCATCGAGTTCCAACCCACTTGCCATGGGCAGGGACACCTTCCACTAGACCAGGTTACTCAGAGCCCCATCCGGCCTGGGCTTGAACATCTCTGGATGCCATGAAGTACCTCATCCATCCCACAAGATTGTATCTTCTGTTTTCCAGACTTCCTGAAAATGTTAACTAGATGTTTTTTCCTATTTTTCTGTTATCATCTCATGATGTAGGCTTTGTTCCATCCCTCCCTGTGACTCTCCTCTCATAAGACAGTTCCTCATTATTCCCCCTACTGGGTTAGTAGTGCACACACCACAGGGCACTGCACAAGCATGCTTTGTTTACTTTCAGTTCTCTCTTGACCTCCTGTCATCCTCCAACAGACAGAAATTATCTGCATTCAGATTATGTTCCTATTTCTTTCCTTTTTGCTTATAACTCTGGCTTTGTTCCTTTTTGTCTCCCCTTATTGATATTCCTGTATAACCACTAGTGAGACACATATCTAAGACACTGGTATTTTTAAGCTAAAGTTGAGGAGGTACTGACATGTCATGTGTTTGTCACATTTGAAGATGTTTATCAGATGTTAAACCAAATTGTTGGGTCTGTAGGTAGTTTCAGGTTTGGTTGAGGCTTCATACTCAGTTTGCAGGATACCTGGTTGTCAGTGCCTGTACTTACTCTGTTGGAAAAGATGTGGCTGTCTATACGGGGAACTGTGCAAATCTGGGGATGGAAAGGTACACGTGGTTTGTGTTTCACTCATGCCTTGGCACACACTCCGGAAGTGTCCAAAACACTCCTCTGGACATCAGAACACAGGAAGAGCTCTATGATTGTATCGCTTTCTTCTCCTTTTTTACATTTTCCTCCATGAAAAAGGGAAGCTTGTGACATTCTCAGATAATTAGAAGAGGACTGGAAGGAGCTAACACAATGCTGAAACACTGCAGATAGGTTGCTGTCATTTTGGGAATATCTGTGTTATAGTCTGTGTTTAAAGTTCAGGTGTTGGAAGAGGCGATCAACAGTCAGTGGCTATTTGCCACCCTTGTGTTACCACCTAAGGTTGCTGAGTTTGCCTTGCTATGCTTTATTCTCACAAAAGAAAAAGCTCTAACAGGCAGAGAATGTCCATCTGCTCTGCCTAACCTGCACTGATTTTGTGAAACTAAATTCTTGGCAATCCTTTCCTCCCTGCTGTAGCCCCGGCCAACCTGATGCTCTGATCCAACACAGCCCCACAGCAGCTTCCACCACTGTGTTCATATTAAGTTTGAGTATCAAATCAGAGCAAAAAAGAGGCTTATATAAGTGATGTCCTTGGTCTTATGCACAGAGCCAGAAAACATGATGTAAAGCACTCCCTTTCTTTCCTAGTTGTATAATTTAAATGTATTGCATTTCTTTTTCGACAAAGAAGTTCTTCTTTTACATGTTGGCTCCAGGTTCTTAAGGGTGAGCCCAAGTCACCACAAAGTGCTCCGCACTGACTGACACTTCACAGCTATGTTTTCAGAAGAGATTGAGGAATGTATCTCAATTTGCAGGCATTCAACTTAGTACATTGCAGAAGTACCTGATTTATTGGCCAGCCACTCTACCACTCTCTGGTAAAAATGAAGTTAGGTGACAGTGTCTCAGGCCAGATACCAGAAATTGTGACAAAAATAAAAAAACCCAACATTAAACCACAGGAAACTCTTCATGAATAGGGATCTCAAGGTTCAGTCCATGACTGAAAATAATTAAAGATGTAGATTATTCCAATAATCCATTAGATGCTTTTACATGATGTATTATAAAGCTTGATTACTTTGACAGAGGCAGTTTGAATATACAATAATGCTCCTCATTTTTAAACATTGATATTTACAGCTACTAGGACCTTCTCTTCAAGCATCATCCTGAATGGCTGGACTCCTTGTCCATTTGCTGCATTCTATGTTATTATCTCTTTGTGGGGTAGTGAACACCTTTCTACTGAGCAAATCTCAGATTATATATCCTTCCATCTGTCCGCGGCTTTTCACTCTTGATAAACACACCAAACAGCTTTTTTATGGTTGCTTCTTAGATGATAAACTGTAAATCCTTTCAGTGTGAATTCAATTTGATTTTATTTATCTAAACTAAATAGGTGAAGTTTAGTTGCTTTGGATTTTATAAGTAATTGTGGTCTGCATGAAGGCTGGCTGTGGGTATTCGTATAGTTCTGTCCCCATAATTGTCAATTTAGTGTCTTTTATGAAAGTCATACAGATGCACTCAAAATTTTCAAGGGGAAAAAAAAGGAAATACACTTAGCTGCCTCCC